>SNQN01000572.1:64772-100987 GCA_008642245.1 Bassia scoparia
GATGAGAATAACCTCACTCATACCTTTGGAATGCCCCTTCAGCGGTCGTTTGGAAAATACCTTGGAATCCCTTCGGATTTCGGGTCGACCAAGAAGGAGATTTTCAATGGAATGGTTGAAAAGGTTTTAGAAAGACTGAGCTCGTGGAATTCGATCTTTCTCTCTCAAGGTGGCAGGTTGACTCTCATTAACTCGGTCCTCAACTCCTTGGGTAGCCACGTACTCTCGGTTTTTAGAGTCCCGAGATGCATCCTGGAGAGAATTAACTCTATCATCGCTAAGCTCTGGTGGGCGGGAGTCAATAAACAGAAGTGTTCATATTGGAGGAGCTGGGCGCATTTAACCAAAGGCAGGGAGAAAAGGAGGTTTGGGTATCAAGGACTGTCGCTTTTCCAACTAAGCTCTTCTAGCGAAGGTCGGCTGGAAGATCATTAATGAGAGGGATAGTCTCCTTGCAAYGGTTTTCAGGGCTAAATACAAAGTGGACAACACGACTCTTTTCAGCAGAGACTATGTGAAAAAGCAAGGGTCTTGGGGGTGGTCTGGGATAAGATGGGGCCTCAATGTTTTGTATGAGGGGTGTGGTTGGAGTTTGGGAAATGGTAAAAAGGCTAAGATGGGGGACCCTTGGTTCCAGGGTGAGGTTTTGGTCCCTCTGGTTAGTTGGGCGGAGACCAACCCTGGCTGGAGGAGCCATCCGGTCTCTTTTTTGACCCACAATGGAAAATGGAAGGAGGACATTATCGCAGATGTCTACGAGGCTACTGTCGGAGACAATATCAAGAATCTCCAGTTGTATCAGGATCAAGAAGATTGCATCTTTTGGCGGGGGGCGAGAGATGGCAGGTTTACTGTGAAGTCTGGGTATGAGATTATTAAGTTGAGCTTTGATTTAAGGGCTCGTCGTGATGACACGGAGAGGCATCTTGTGGGTAATAAGAAGATCCCATGGAAATTGGACATAAAAAAGAATCTTAAAATATTTGTGTGGCGCCTTCTGAACAAGGCCCTCGCAACAGGAGAGGAGATGGAGAAGAGAAGCATGAATGTTGATCCCCACTGCGTCTTCTGTAGAAAGCTGCTGCAAGAAGAGGTAAAGGAAACTGACAATCATCTTTTCAGGGATTGCCCAACTGTTACAAGAATCTGGCGAGGGTCCAGGCTGGGAATTGATACCACAAGGCACATGGGGATAGCCTTGGGAGAGTGGGTGTTCAATTGGGTTGGAACACTATTGGCCATGGAAAGGAAGGGAGATTCTGGTTTTCAGAACGGACAAAACTTCAGTGGGGTTAGGTATCTGGTCAGCTTGCTTTACGGAATCTGGCTTGAGCGAAATAGATCCATTTTCAGTGATCAAACTCCTTCTTTGGAACGGATTCTGAGTTTTGCGGAGYCTAACTGCGGGGKAAGGAAGATGGGGTTTCTAATCAGAAATAACAGTGCTCAGAAGGAGAAGGAGCCGCCGGGATTTGAAAAGAAGAATTTGTGTCAGTACATAGGGAGTAGGGCGTGTCAGGGCTCGGTCAATGTCTCCTTGCAGTGGAAAAAGTGCCAGGTGCCCCGAAGTGGGGAAGGGAGATCCAAAGAGTGGACACAGTCAATCACTTGGGATGACGGGCTGGAGACGCACCTGGAGGAGAAAAGGGTTTGTATGGAGCATGAGTTACACAGGGATTTGGCGGCAATTAGAGAGACACTTACAAGCTTGCTGAATACTTCCRGCCTACACGTGGTTTTCAGGAATGTAAGAGAGGAAACTATGGAGGCTATCATGGGAGAAAGTTCTTTTTTAAATGATATTAGACTGCTCATTAGTGATGTTAGAAACATTTGCATGAGTTTTCACTGTATTAGTTTTAGGTTGGGCCGTTGAGCCTTTTTGCCTCTTGTCAAAAAAAAAAAAGACAAGAAAGTCTTGGGAGTGTATTTACGCACTCCACTGATTGGAGTACAGAAAAAAATCTGGAGTACAAAAATACTTAGCCAAAAGTCTCTCTATAATTTTCTCCCTTTCTTTTCCTTCCAAAATTGGGAGAATTTGGGATGAAAGAAAATATAAAGATAAAAATAAATAAATTTTTTTAATTCCCTTTCTCTTCCCTACCTGTCTACCTATATTACAGCTGTTTGGTTCAATATTAGTAAGGGAAGGGAAGAGAAAGAAAGAGAAAAGAAAGAAAAGGAAGAGAAATTAAACTTATTTTCCCATGTTTGGTTCAAATGGAGGAAGTGAAAAAAATCCATTATTTGGCTAGACATTCGGATAGTGGATTATACGTATGTGATCGGTGAAAATATCATCACGAATGTATACACATTATGTGATGTCAAATGATTTGACAATAATACTAGATGAGAAAAATTTCCAATTATGCAGCTAATGTGTTACTGTGGAGTAATTAATTGAACTTAATAAAACAATAATTATCAAACTTAGCAATACTCAAATACTTCAAACACTTAACACTTACACTAAGCTCGCCCCTTGCTGAATTTAGTGGCGGCAAAGAAAATGATTGTTTTTTTTTAGGAAATTCTCTTATACCATTGAAATTTGTACGATTCATTTGATAACCATTATTTTTTGGGATTTTTCTCAGGTACCCCTGAGTTTTTGCTTATTCCTCAGGTACACCTTATTCGAGTTTTTAGAATGCTTCAGGTCACCTGAGGTTAGACAAAATAGCTCAAATGTCCCTTAATGAGCCAAACCGTTAAAATGGTCTTGTACGTGTTAGTCTATATTACTCGCAATTCTCTCACTTAACACTAACCTTTTTCTTAACCTTAATCCTTTCCCCTTCCTCTTTCTTGCTTACCTTCATGCCCTTCCCACTCATATTGAATATTTGAAATTCAATTTTATAATTCATCTTAAAAATTCAAACTAAATATCTCAACAACAGGGTGTTGACAATTCTCAGAAAAAATAAGTTTTGCATCGGAATTTTTCGCAACATACACCTATTACAACCATTTTCGTAACTACTCAAAATCCACACACAACACACGATAACCACCATACTAATGTGGCAAGTTTTTATCACATCCCACAATTCAAAACCACATTATACACATATGTGCTATGCTCAAAGCTAAATATAAGTGAGGATGAGAGGGAGTTGCAGGCTGCGATGGAGGGTGGGGTGGTGGTAACGAGAAAACAAGCTGCGAAGGACGGTGGTGGTGGTAGCGAGAATTAGGCTGCGAGGAGGGTGGTGGTGGTGCAGCTATGTTGTGGTGGTAGTTCGCCTCACGCAAACCTAGTATCAAAGCAGCCCGCCCTCGACTCGCGCAAACTCATATCGAACAGCCTGCAGCCACAAGACGACACCCTCCTGCTGATCGCGAAACAGCGAAACGCTTGCCGCCGCGCAAAGTTGCAGCCAGCCTGCCACATTTGTGTGCCTGAATCCACCAAATCGCGCCAAACCCCCCCCAAATTCGAACCTATTCGAATGAAAATATCTGGCATAAGTTTGAACATTTAACTCATTCGAAAAACTTTCGAATTAATTGTCGATTTTCGTGCAATTCACTCAAAAATTCCAAGCAAAAATTGTTTTTCGCATCAAGATTCAATTTAATTGACCAAAATGAAATTTAATAATTGTAAATAAATTTGGTAAAATTAGGGTTTTTTGGGGATTAATTGATTTTGAATTGGAAATTGCTAAGCAGCATGTAATCGTGAGAAGAGACTTGGGATGAGGTGGGCTCATGGGTTGGTGTTGTTGAATGGAGAGCATTAGGTTTAATAGTTAGATTAGGGAGAAAGACACGTTGTTGTGGGGTTAGTTTTTTCCGTAGAATAAGGGCATTTGAGTATTTTGTCTCGCCAGGGGACCTGAGGCTTTCGTAAAACAGCTCGGGGGTACCTGAGGAATTAAGCGAAACACTCAGGGGTACTCCTGAGGAAAAACCTTATTTTTTTTTCTTATTCCAAAAATACCAATTAAATTTACAGCATTAAGAGCTACCCATAACATTTTAATAGAATTTGCTGTTAATTGCTATTGGGCATTCTTTATTCCCTCTTCTGACTATCTCATAATGTGTTAATTTAGTTCATTACAATCATTCATCAACGGCTTCACCATTCATCAATGGCTTCATCATTTTTCGACATTCCAATTCTCTCTCATCTCATCATATATTAAAATTGTTTGCTTCAACATCAAGCTTCAATAATGGCATTAATGGTGAGCTTGTAACTTATCAAAGGGAGTTCGATTACTTCTGTTTTGCTCTTCAATGGCCTGACTCTTACACAATTGCTGCCATAATTAAGAATGCAAAATGTTTACAAAATTTGCTAAAACTGAACTTCTGATCATCACCAAATGAAATGCATATGATTTCTGAATAGGCTACTGAATATGAAAGTTCACGAGAAGAGGTAAGAAGAATAGAATTAGCYTTCAAGTAGTTGAGAAAAAAAGAAGAAATCAAGGATCCAATTTTGCTTGCACTTCGTATTTGCTTTTCATAAGCAGTTAAGGTAGAAATCGACAAGAATACAACTCTTTGACAATTATGTATGGACAATATATATGGATTATTTATTATGAGAAAGTTAGGAGAGAGAATAGGGCAACCCACTAACAGTAAGTTAACGACAAGAACATAAAAGTGTTATTGTAGCAACTAGCGTGTAAATTTAATGGTATTTTTTGGAATAAGAAAAAAAAAACAATGATATCAATTGGAATCGTCAAAAACTCAATGGTATAAGTTGAAATTTTTTTCCTACCTATCCTAACTGTACTTGCATATTAATTGTTTAAGCCCATTAATGCAAACTGCAAAGCCCATAATCTAGCGATACAGTATACACAACTCTTATATGGTACTCCGTACCTTTTTCCTTTTTTTTTTGAGTACATAATCTAATAGTACGAAGTATAAACCAAAAAAATCACAATTCACAATCCAAACCCCTTTCTCTCTCCTCTCCTCTCCTCTCCTCTCCTGATCGGCGTGGCCCCCACTCACTCGACGGACGGCGTCTCTAGTGTCTGATCTCTCTGGTGTTGCGCTGTTGCTGCTATTGTTGCATTGCCACTGCTGTGTGGTTGCTCGATCTTAATATCATTCTTAGGGTTTCGCTCTTTTAAGGTATTCTTCTTCTCTCTCCTCTTCTTCCCCCATTTTATAATTTTGTTCCAATTTTCCAGTTTTTTTGTTTGAATTATTTTGTTGGAGTTTTGTCTGAATTTATTATGAGTTTTGTTTCAATTTCTCTCTTGTTTGGGAGGTTCTATGTTGTTGTTGTTGTTTGGTTTTGGGTGATTTTAGGGCAGAATTAATTATGATATTGGGGCTGAATTTGAAGACTAACAATGAATTTAGGGCAGAAGTATAATAATTAAACTACAACAAACAAGCATAACACACATTCAAATCAAGTAACCATTTTCTGAATGGGAATATTAACTGATTTTAAACTACCTATTCCCATATTAGCATATGCATCTGTTCATCGAATAAATGGTATTTTTTTAAAAAAATAATTAAGTGAAAATAGTATGGAAGTGCCATTTGTCATCAATGTATGCAAAAACCATGTTATTAAATATAGTTATGGATAGATAATAGATTTTTGGTAAGKAAATTAGACTCCATCAACTAGAATCGCCTCCCTCTGAATTGTACAGTACAAAGAAAGAGGCTTGAGCAGATGGGGCATTTTCTACCGAGTAGGACATCCAATTTTCAAAAATTGAATTGATAAAAGACCTTTGAAAGCTCACTCCTTTTTAGGGCGGAGTGCCATCTCATCTCAAAAGTGCATTTGTTGAATAAAAACCCCCGTTTTTGCTCGTGGAATGCTTTCAACAACAATGAAAATGTTCGTCTATCCCGTGTGCTTTGGTTGATTTTATGTGTTGTTTAATTTTATGCAATGTTGTTTGATTTTGTGTGATGTAATTGTGTGTTAATTTTTGAGTATAAATGAAGAGTTAGGTTAGATAGAAAAAGTTTTTGAGTAGGATTTTGGGTGACTGTCAAATGGTAGGCTTCCTGGACATTGGACTGCCTAGGGATGTCCAGCCTAGGGTAGGGCAGCACAAAGGATGCCCTGCCCATAAAAGTGAGGAGATATCTCTGTACACGTTTGGTAGCTTACATATGTACTGGTTGGTAAGATTAATTGCAAACACAACATCATAATGCAAACACATTTTTTGATGTATTAGTATATTATATATAGTTCTAGATTTTCAATNTGTACTTGCATATTAATTGTTTAAGCCCATTAATGCAAACTGCAAAGCCCATAATCTAGCGATACAGTATACACAACTCTTATATGGTACTCCGTACCTTTTTCCTTTTTTTTTTGAGTACATAATCTAATAGTACGAAGTATAAACCAAAAAAATCACAATTCACAATCCAAACCCCTTTCTCTCTCCTCTCCTCTCCTCTCCTCTCCTGATCGGCGTGGCCCCCACTCACTCGACGGACGGCGTCTCTAGTGTCTGATCTCTCTGGTGTTGCGCTGTTGCTGCTATTGTTGCATTGCCACTGCTGTGTGGTTGCTCGATCTTAATATCATTCTTAGGGTTTCGCTCTTTTAAGGTATTCTTCTTCTCTCTCCTCTTCTTCCCCCATTTTATAATTTTGTTCCAATTTTCCAGTTTTTTTGTTTGAATTATTTTGTTGGAGTTTTGTCTGAATTTATTATGAGTTTTGTTTCAATTTCTCTCTTGTTTGGGAGGTTCTATGTTGTTGTTGTTGTTTGGTTTTGGGTGATTTTAGGGCAGAATTAATTATGATATTGGGGCTGAATTTGAAGACTAACAATGAATTTAGGGCAGAAGTATAATAATTAAACTACAACAAACAAGCATAACACACATTCAAATCAAGTAACCATTTTCTGAATGGGAATATTAACTGATTTTAAACTACCTATTCCCATATTAGCATATGCATCTGTTCATCGAATAAATGGTATTTTTTTAAAAAAATAATTAAGTGAAAATAGTATGGAAGTGCCATTTGTCATCAATGTATGCAAAAACCATGTTATTAAATATAGTTATGGATAGATAATAGATTTTTGGTAAGKAAATTAGACTCCATCAACTAGAATCGCCTCCCTCTGAATTGTACAGTACAAAGAAAGAGGCTTGAGCAGATGGGGCATTTTCTACCGAGTAGGACATCCAATTTTCAAAAATTGAATTGATAAAAGACCTTTGAAAGCTCACTCCTTTTTAGGGCGGAGTGCCATCTCATCTCAAAAGTGCATTTGTTGAATAAAAACCCCCGTTTTTGCTCGTGGAATGCTTTCAACAACAATGAAAATGTTCGTCTATCCCGTGTGCTTTGGTTGATTTTATGTGTTGTTTAATTTTATGCAATGTTGTTTGATTTTGTGTGATGTAATTGTGTGTTAATTTTTGAGTATAAATGAAGAGTTAGGTTAGATAGAAAAAGTTTTTGAGTAGGATTTTGGGTGACTGTCAAATGGTAGGCTTCCTGGACATTGGACTGCCTAGGGATGTCCAGCCTAGGGTAGGGCAGCACAAAGGATGCCCTGCCCATAAAAGTGAGGAGATATCTCTGTACACGTTTGGTAGCTTACATATGTACTGGTTGGTAAGATTAATTGCAAACACAACATCATAATGCAAACACATTTTTTGATGTATTAGTATATTATATATAGTTCTAGATTTTCAATRGGGTATTAGCATCATAATAGCTTCATTGAATCACATTTCAGATTATACGCATAAATTAATCTTTTAAGGATTGTGTGTTCGAGAGWATATTTCTGGCTAGTTTTGATTTCTACTAAAGACTATTTGTTGTCAAATGGTGGAGAAATATGAGTGATTTGGTTTTTGGTCTGATTTCTGTTAAAGTATATTTATCCACTGTCCAAAACTTTTTAACTTTCAGCTATTTATGTTTAATCCTTGGCTAAAAGACTAAATATTTTAGTGATTTGATTCATTCCTAATTATAGGCTGTATGGGCTATATTTACCCGTAGGGTTGACATGAATGGATTAAAATTTTTAGAGCCTTACCCATGGGATTCAAGGAATGACTTTAGAATTAGAYGTTTCCTTTTACGACCAAGTTCAAATTGTTGTCCAGAGGATAATTTCTCGAATTTTTATTAATAGAGTTCCTGGTCAATTRCCAATTATGTCAAATAATCATATTAGGACCATGCTTCAAGCAAGACTTCATGTTCTACCTTGTTCGTAGGAAGTATGAAAAATCTAGTATGTGGAATTAAATGGAAGAATGCTAGGCAGTTTGTGGGAATTAGGATGCTGTCACAAAATGGCAAATAAAGTATTGACTGTTGAAGCTACATATGCCTACATGCATATCTGGTCTGATTGTTATGCAACTTATTCTTCCGAGGTACAGGAATGAGATTTATGATTAGATTGTTATGCTACGGCCATTTTAAAGCCTTTAAACAATGTGTGCCTTGTACTCTATCCTACATTGATGGACAGGTTGTTGCTTTAAAGAATCATATGCCTTCTACTCTTCACTGTGTATCACGTGTTTCGTTTTTTTGGCCAACCATATTTATCATGATCGGACTTTGTGGAATGTAGACTATCTAGAACATATCACTTAATTATGTGTCCATTATGGGAAAACAATAGGAATAGGAATAAAACTTTCTATATGTTATTCTATTTTCTAAGATCTCGACTTTTATTTAAAGGGATTTTTCCTCATCTACCCCTAATGTATCGCGTAATAACCTATATACCTCCAAACTTTTCAACACTTCTCAAATACCGTAGAGGTGAGGAATAATAGCCCAAATACCCTTACTATGGATGGAAAAGCTAACACTGTTAGTATTTCGTCTAATTAACCCCAAATTCAACTACCTATTTAAAAAAATAAATAATAATATTCAGCAAGATAAAGAGTACATTTTATTTTTAGATTAAGTATAACTATCATAACATGGGCATTGGCCACCCTTAATTCAAATCGATTATCCCTTAATTCAACTCACCCCAAAACCCTCAAACTCACAAACAACTCTTCTCTCACTCARTGCTAGTGATGGCAATAGGTCTAGGACCCACCCAGACCCTACCCTAATTTAAGGGTATGGGTCTAAAATTTTTGGACCCTATGGGTYTGGGTAAGGTATTATATTTATCAAGTTAGGGTAGGGTAAGGGTCCAGTTTTCATTTACCACACCCTGCCACGGACCCCCTCAATAAGTCAATATATTATATTATATTTAATTAAAATGAAAAAATATATACTAAATGATTAAAAATACTACAAAAAATTAAACCCTAAATCCCTAAAGTCCACTAAATTATAGTCGTACCAATTCACTCTGGTCCTCCCTCCTCTCTCTGTCTCTTTGTCTTTCATATCTCAATCTCCACCGAAATTACTTGCTCAGGCCACCACATCATGAGCATTCGAGTGTGAAATATCGATAATACATTCGAAAAATATAAGCCGAAGATTTTTTGTGAATTTTTTATATTGTATCCATCTTGGACCCTAGACCCTACCCATACCCTATCGAACGTTGTGGGTATGGGTATGGGTCTTAAAAAAATATACCCTACGGGTATGGGTCTAAATGAAGTACTTAGGGTATGGGTAAGGGTCTAGGCTTACCGTGCACATTGCCATCACTACTCACTACCAACTCACTCAACCTCCATTTTATCATTATCTTCATCTTCATCTTATATTATCCTCTTTTCTCTCTCTTCAACATCTATTCACCTTCCACGCAAACCCTAGTTCTAATTCCACGCTTTTCATGAGCATCGTCTTCTTAAGTATGTCCTTTTGTCATCAAAATTCAATCAATTRGCATGGAGTTTCACCTAAATTAAGGCTTAAATCTCATTGCAAGTGCAAGCGTCTTCGTTTCCTGCTTCCTTGTSGAKTTGTTGTCGTTGCCATTGTGGTCATTGTTTGGCGGTTGTTTCCAATTACAACTACTCTAAGAAGAAGAAGAATGATTATGTTGAGCTTTATGTTTATTGTTATGCTTGTTGATTTCATTGTCGAGGAAATGATAAATCTAGTGTGCTCTATGTTGATTTATCCTTTGTATTAGAGATGAAGAGTAATTAAAGAGTAAAATTGCCAAATTTATCGGTAATAGAATGATGGAAAATATGAATTCAACAACCTATTTTTAAAAAATAAATAATAATATTCAGCAACATAAAGAGTACATTTTATTTTATAGATTAAGTATAACTATCATAACATGGGCATTGGCCACCCTTAATTCAAATCGATTATCCCTTAATTTAACTCCCCCCAAAACCCTCAAATTCACAAACTCTTCAACTCTTCCCTCACTTACTCATTGCCAACTCACTCAGCCTCCATTCCATCATTATCTTCATCTTCATCTTATATTATCCTCTTTTCTCTCTCTTCAACATCTATTCACCTTCCACGCAAACCCTAGTTCTAATTCCACGCTTTTCATGAGCATCGTCTTCTTAAGTATGCCTTTTTGTAATCAAAATTCAATCAATTCGCATGGAGTTTCACCTAAATTTATGCTTAAATCTCATTGCTAATGCAAGCGTCTTCGTTTCTTCTCAAGTTCCCGTTGCTTCGCTGAATTCCTAGCCGAATTGTTGTCGTTGCCATTGTGGTCATTGTTTCGGCGGTTGTTGTGGTTGTCTCCAATTACTACTACTCTAAGAAGAAGAACGATTATGTTGAGCTTTATGTTTATTGTTATGCTTGTTGATTTCATTGTCCAGTAAATGATATATCTAGTGTGCTTTATGCTGATTTATCCTTTGRATCAAAGATGAAGAGTAATTAAAGAGTAAAWTTGCCTAATTTATCAGTAATGGAATGATGGAAAATATGCATTTGATATTGGTATTCCCATGTAATTGGAAGGCAGATTTCATTTGTATAAGTGTACAACATAGCAATGAAAATTTTGGTTTGGTTTGATTTGAGGGTTCGAATTTTCGGGTGTTGTGATGAGTTGTAGGTTGGCTGACAATGAGTTTTGTTTGAAGATGGAGTTGAGGTTGAAATGAGTTTTATTTTTTGTTTTCCCCCTTTTTTGGGATAATTAAAGAGGTATTAGGAGGAGATGAAAAGAATTAGGGATTAAATGCGTTAATTAGGTGTTAACCGGATGAAATACTAGCGGTGTTAGTTTTTTGTAATGACTATATTTAATTAGGAAGAGGGTAATTTACGTAATTTATAATAATTTAGATATTAAGMGTTAGTAGAAGTTTCTAGGAGTTTCTTATCTTGAGTTGTCTATCAATATAGCTAAGTAGCAAAGGGAGTGGTCATATTATTGATAAATGATGATGAGATGTATCTCTTGTATCCTTAGTTCTATTATATRTTAGGGGTCTTATAATATTTTCAGCTTTAACAATCCAAATAAGCTTTCTATTTCATATTTCACCTATTTCCATTGTTTATCATCACCTCCCATATCTGCGTGGAAAATCAGTTTATAACAACTTGATATTACAACCGACGATCCGTGGTGGCTGGAAAACGTCACTGACTTTTCAGTTTTTCATAAAAAAAAGAAAAAAAAAGAATGGTGTTTGCTGGATTAAAAGGAGCAAGGATAATGAAAAGGTAGATTGAAGAAGAATTTAGATACATCTCATACAAAAGAGATGATGGGTTTTTCGTCATTGGCGAAGAACAACGAACTCGTCAAGAGCTTAAAATCCCTGAATTTAATGGGAGAAATGTAAGTGAATGAATCCTTTAATTGGAGGATTTTTTTTCCATTTATTCTGGTTAAATTAACAAGAGAATTTGAAGGTTGCCATACTCGTACTTGAGGAAGATGCGTTGTGATGGTTTGGGTGGGAACATCGCCCGCGACCGTTCTATGAATGGTTCGATCTGAAATACGCATTATAAAGGCGTTTCGGTCGGGGCAAATTCTGCCAATAAGGTGGCAGAAACCATTCCAATGACCAAAGATTATGGTGCAAACGGAAAGGGGTTGGAGAAAAAGCATACAAAAAGGCGAGTGTGAAGCCATCAACACTGAAGAATGATACTAGTGAGGAAGTTAGGAAGGCTAAGTTTGAGTGCTTGATGCGCTAACCATTGCTTATGGTGGGTGGTTGTGCCACACGTTGGTGTGGCCGAAAATTGTACATTTGTTAGGGGGCCCACCTTTTGTGGTGGCCTTAAAATAGGAGCCTTTGTGAAAGGTGGTGGCCACGCAAGTGGTTTGAAGGGTGGCAGAGAAGGTGAAGGAAAGGTAAGGTGTTGGGTTGTGAAATCTGTAGTGGGCTTGATGGGTCTCCACGACTGAGTGGAGAAGAGGTGAATTTGTGAAGGGTGGTGATGGTGCAAGTGGGTCAGGTGGTGGGCCCTGGTATCTCGATGATTGCGATGATTGCGGTAGTGGTGCTTATGCTGGTGGTGGTGTTTGTGTCATTGGAGGGGGACTAGTTTACAGTGATAGTGTAAGGGACATATAGGGGATGGGGCTGAAAACTGGCAATTTTATAAATTTCTTGGAGGGGGGACTAGTTTAAGTGATGTGGTTAGTGGCGGACCTATAACGGGATGGGGTGACTGAAACGGCAATTCTTAAAAAATTCATGAGGAGACGGATAGTGGACGGACATTCGGGAGGCTGAATGCTCTAAATCAGGGGACGATGGAATTTTATATAAAAAAATCATTTAAAAATTTAATGTAAAATATTTTTGATGAGTATATCCTTTAAAAAATTATAAGAACTAAAGCATTGTTCCATTTACCCATACATTTAATTAAATTTCATTATTAATTAAAAAAATTACATTTAATTAAATGAACACTAAGCATATAGTGGTGTTCCCAAATGACAACATTTATGAGTAAATAAACACAAAAAATAAATTAAAATACATATTGAAACATAACATATGAAAATAATTGCATAATCTGTAAAAATAATTTCTATTAAAATCCACTAAAAATACATTTTTTTAGTTGTTTGTACTTTCCATTTAGGGATGTTTTCAACTAGTTGTTCCAACACATGTAAAATAACTTTTACTTTTTACTATTTTTACTCTTAATATTGATGAATTAATCTTCTATTTATTGAGATCTTTTTAAAGTCACTTTCATTACTTTACCCAATCTATTCACCCAAATTACTTTTTCACAAAAATTACTCAAACATTTCTTTTTAACTTAGTAACTATTTTAACAACTATTTTATCTAACTACCTAACTATTTATCTAACTTAATCAACTCTTAAACACGTGTCAAATTGGTATGGAACATCTAATAAAAACGGAGGAGTAACAAAATTAATTATATAAAATGGGTGTAAACCTAGGTTGCATGGAGCGGTACGGGACTATACGTGGACGTGAAAGGCAATTTCAAATTTCTTGGGTACGGGGACGGTTTTGGGGACGTGATTTTTTTTTTTATTAAAAAATAGAGTATTGCAAAAAAAAAAGAGAATATTATGTAACAAATAAAATAACATAAAAGAACTTAGTCCAATGTTTGCTAAAGTTACCACATTTAAAAAAAAACACTAAGAATTGTCATTAATCAACTCGTTCTCTAACTCCGGCTCATTTAGTGAAGTTCGCAACTCTAAGATCCCACATCATCCATTGAATCCAATTAGTATCTCACAACATCCACAATTGTTTTCTTCATCTTGATATGTGCATCGAAATTTCTAGATAAAGACGAAGATTTGTTGTGAATGAAAACCAAACCTTTGGCAGACTTGGATACAACTATTCCTCCTTAATGAGTGAATGAGTGCGCATTGTGCTCTATTCCTCTCACAAAAGAGGAGGAAGTGGTTGCCCAAGCAACTTGAAAGCCAAAGATTGAAGAAGAGGAGTGTCGGCACCAAGTTAGCCAACCAAGTCAAGGACCCGATGCTTCGCTTAAAAAGAAATTGGGTCTTCAAATGAACATCATGTGTGAGAATTGTGCATACTCATCGTAGACTTTACCTTGCTCATCCGAATTTGGAAATATTCTCCGAAGCACTTCTTCTTTCACGGAAATTTTGGCATCTCTATGAGGAGCAATTCTAGAAATCTTCATTAAGCAATCACTACTATATTATTTTATTAAGAGTTAAACATAAACAGCATTATATATTATGAAAGACTCATTTATTTTTTACAAAAGAAACCATTTACGTTAATACCTTGGATTCAATGAGTGGCAAGACAATGAAGAGGAGTTGTAGCTCTTTGTCCAACGAGCTATTAAGATGTCATACACACAATCCCAAAAGGGACAACTCTTTTCATTAAGCTTTTCTTTCTTGTAATCTCCTTTCTCTATCATGGATATCCCACTTCATACACAATTGCGAGTGAGTGGTAGAGCAGGAATCCCAAAAGGTTTATCGGTGTCACGGATCATGTCAAAATAGGTCTAGTGAAGTCTAGTCTACTTGATCTCATTCATCACTCAAAATCTTCTCCTTTGCAAAGTTTCCTTCCACGGATCATCCTCTCTATATGAATCCATTTTTAACTAATGACATAGTTTGAAGAGGTCTTTTTGATTAATTAAACCTTCTCACATAATAATAATAGAGGCAAAACGAGTATCCGCAATCGAAAGCAATTTAAGAGGAGTAATCGAGTAAAGATTGCCAATCTCATGTTATGGTTCATGATGTAATTCTTTACTTGTATGGCATCTCCATGACTCTGTGATCCAATTACACAATTCATATGTTTCCACATTAGAATTCGGTATTCTTTGCCACACTATTCTTGAAGGCAAGATTAAGGGTGTGACAACTGGGTGCAATAAATATGAGGGTAGATGCTCTATTAGTTCTCGTCCTTACAATTAGGTGCCTTATCAGTTATATTTGCACCATTTTGATGACACATTCACAATCTTCTTCATCAATTAGAATAAAGAATTGTCCTTAAATTTCAAAACATTAATAGCTTTAAGGAACATTGGACCTTCCCAGAAGATGCCATGAAATTAATAAGAGTTCCTAGTTGGATCACTCCAAAACATCACTGACATTGTAACCCTTTATCTTCCATGTGCTTGAATTGGTTGTAACAACCTCTCAAATCGACTTTCTCTTTAAACAAGCAAGGTTGTACGCAATTTAGTGTAATTAGGAGGACGATAGCCCGGAAATTTATTGTAGCAGCCATATGATAAGACCTTATAATGTGGATTTCTAGCAAGATTAAATGGCAAACCCCTGTGTAACATTCTTGCTATTTCTTCATCTAATTCATCCCTAGTAGACTATGTCATATGTTTTAAAATAGGATTGGAACTCAATCCGTCTCCTTTTCTTAGAGGAAGAACTCTACCACATAGATGGGATTGACTTGGCAAAGGACTTCTTTATTTTCCGACTCTTTCTTTAATGCTCAAATCTTCCTCTTCCCTGAATCATTGAACTCTATCTTGATGGTAACTTTGTACACAGGTTTTATTCCTTGACCACATGTTGTAGTAATGAGCTTTTACTCTAGATAACTTCACTCCTTTTTTGACCACAAAAATTGCATTGAATATTCCCAAGTTCCTCCAAATACCCCCTTTTTCTCCAATCTAGTACATTATTTCATAAAAGTTGGATTTGGACATTACTTGAAGTAGTAGATGTTGAAACCACTACCACTAGCATAGGATTAGATCTCACTTGTCATTTTAAGTTCCTGTAATTTTAAAATAAATAACTAATTACATTTGACAAAATTCATCACAATGACAAAATCACAATATCATAACATGTAATTCTCTAAATTATTTGAATGCAAAGAAATAAAAAAAGGCTATAAAATCAGTAATATATATAAAATAAATACAATCAGTAAATAATTAAAAAAAAATCAGTACATAACATAAACCATTAAATCAGAAATAAGCAATTACTTCAAAAAAATCGTGATAAAAAAATCAGAATAAAAATCGTGATAAAAAAATCAGAAAAAATCTTGTCCTTGAACATTTTTGATTTGCATAATTTATGCAAGGAGAAGCGTAAAGTAGGAGAGGAGATTGAGAGCAGTGAGGAGGCAAGGAGAATTCGAGCAACAGATTTGGAACAAAAACAGGGAGAAACAAACTTGGAGAAGATCGGAGCATTCGCGTCAAAAGAACGAGCAGTCGAGCACCGTCGAGGGATCGTCGTCCAGCCTCTCACGGTCGAGTCATCGTCGTTGAGTAAGCTGCTACTCCACCGAGAAGAGAGAGAAAAGCCCATAAAGTTCAAGATTGAAATATGAAATGTTGTTTTGGCTTTTGGTTTTGCTTTTGGTCGACAAAACCCCCAAAAAAATATGGTGATTTTTTTAAAAAATTAGGTCAAAAATACCCTTGGGGACGACTGTGATACTCACCGGCGTCCCCGTAACGTCCCCGAATTGTTGACCGTCCTCGCTAAGTACAGGTCCCTGAGACGTCCGAGCCGTCCCGACCCGTTTTGTCCAGGGGAGCAGTACGCGTGTCAACATAGGTGTAAACAACATGAATGGGAAATTAAATAATAGTATTAAATTTGAATTGGTCAAAGGCAGTAAAACATATGAAGTGAAAAGTAGAATTGAATTACTTTCCCAAAAAGCAAAGTTACTATGTGCTCGATGTCGACGAGAAGTGAAGCCCAGGGTCGACGCTTCTCTAGGTCGAAGCAAACGAGTTGGAGGAGAAATGGAATTAGGATGGAAAGGCGAAAAATGGCAGGACCACCACTGTTTGACGTGGCTTGGTTGGCTTGGAGAGAATGCACATAAGAGGGAAAGGGTAGTTTGGTAAAATCTTGTATTTTGATATGCAGCAAGCACAAAGATACACGTTACTGCATTGTGTGATTTTGGCAAATGGATATAGTAAAGGCTAATACAACAACAGCGCAATGGTAAATTTGTGAGTCCTATTTGTGAAACCCTTAATTTTTTATTCTGATGGGTAACTAATGATTTCAGCCTAATATATTTGGCCCAATTATCCAATCACTACAATTTCAAGCCCAACCCATGTTTTTCTCACTAGATGTGTACATGTGATTTTCATTCCACACCCTTCACACATTATGAGTGCTACAATCCTATTCCTATTCTGAACAAGCACCAGCACTAGAGAACACATTTTACTACATTCCATCCAACACCCTCCCCATATCAATTTTCTAACATAACATTCCCTTATATTCATCAACCAACATTAATTTATCATCGCTCTAGTCCAATCTAAGGCGAGTGAACTAACTCATGGCCCAGGACTTATCGCTAATTACATCCCACCTTGAGAACAAGGTGGGTCTTTAGGGGTACTAATGTAATGACTCGATATTTATTATGAAGAGGGTAATTTAGGTAATTTATAACAATTTAGATATTAAGTGTTAGTAGAAGTTTCTTAGCTTGAGTTGTCTATCAATATAGCTAAGTGGCAAAGAGAGTGGTAATATTATTGATGAATGATGATGAGATGAATCTCTTGTATCCTTAGTTGTATTATATTTTAGGGGTCTTACAAACAATCCAAATCAGCTTTCTATTTCATATTTCACCTATTTCCATTGTTTATCATCACCACCCATATCCGCCCAGAAAACCACTCTATAACACTTTTTCATTCATAGTAAGGGTATTTGGGCTATTATCTCTGACGTATAGGGTATGGGTATATATGAGGCGTTTTGAAAAGTTCAGGGTATATGGTTATTATGCGATACATGAGGGTATATGATGAAAAATCCTTATTTTAAAAGATGTCGACTTTTAGTTCTCTTCACCTAGTTCATAAAGGGTTACTTATCAAATATTGCTGCCAAAAAATGATATTTTTCCTTGCTTTGTGTATGATTTGACTTCTAATTAATTCGTTTCTTGGATTTAATTAGCTAACAATAACATAATGTAATGGATTTTCAGTTTCATATGCTTGCGTGTTCCAACTTCCCTCAATTTGATTGTTTTCTGAGAATATTGGCTGAGAGGTTTTAGCCAGGTTACACAACCATGTATCTGGAAAGAGCCTCCAAGTACAACAGGTTTTTTTTGTTCTTCTCACCCTTGTTTGGTCTTGCAGTTTAATTTCATTAATTTTATATGTATGTTAATCTATATCTTAAACTACTTTCTTGTGATCTGGTCTTGTCTGGTTCAATGTGATTGAGTGAAACTATGAAAGGAGTTAAGAAGGAAAAACTAGAAAAAGAACCCAAGAATGTCCAACCGAATAAAGATTTGACTGAATYTGCCCTTAGACTTCGAAGTCGCTTACATGTAACTGGATCTGTGCAACACTGCAACTGTGTTACATAATAGCTAAAATATTACTGGTGCTTTTTTACTTTGAAAGTGACTTTAGGTTGTCAAAATTTGTCATAAATGATTCGAGCTTAGCCTGGTGGTCCAATGCAGGATGTAGATTCTATTCATCTGTAAGTCTATGTTCATGTTCAGATAATTGTTGAATCTCATGGTTTATCATTTTGTGAATTTGTAGTTGCAATGATTGATTGTTCCGTACCGGAAGCGGCTTTTGACTTGAATGGAGAAGCATGTAAGTGTTTATGCTAGATGGCAAATCTTTTATGAGCTGCTTTTCTCTCTCTTTTTCATTCTTATCTTTGTGCTAAATCCTAATGGAAAGGTAAGAATGTAAGATTACAAGTGCTTCCCAATTTGCAATACGCTTCAGTATGTGGGACACCTATGTTACACACACGAGTTTGGGTATCGGAGGATCCCACTCTCTAGTTTTGAAATTTTGCGGTCATGGGGWTATGGTCAATAGTGTCTTGACTTGTTTTTAAGATACGAGTATCCTAGAAGTGTTGGAAAATTTCTTTAGACACCTTATTAAATGATAATAATATAAATGAAAATGAAAATAAATAAATAAATGGGTTCTTTTATTAAATTAATTAATTAAACCCACTTAATAAAAAAAATATTAAACATGCTCCCAAGTTAATTGGTCAAGAAAAAGTCAATAAGGGTTTGCTGTTTCAATGAATTTATTATGGTTTTGATGGCCCCAATACAGTTGCCCCACTTTTTTCCCAAAAAAATACAACTGTCCCACTTTTTTCCCAAAAAATACAGCTGTCCCACTAAACAATACTTTAATAAATTTCCTCACTTTTCGTTTTCCTCACCTCTCTCTCTCATTCCTTTAATTTCTTTTTGAAAATGCAAAGCTCGCTTCACCTTCTTCCTTCATCTTATTCTTCAATGGTGCGAGTCAGCACTTCAAATATAATTTCGATCCTTCTCCGTGTCGACACCTCCAACAACGTGACTGTCGTGTCGCGCGTTGTGTCGAGTCGACACGCAGAGAGTGTCGATGTAACATAGTGGGACACTGTTATAGCAAATGACGTGACTCATGTGATTATATTTGTGATCAGTTAGTTAGTTGTCATAACCAGTGAAACGAGAAACGTATGCCCGAATAGCTATCTAGGTCGTCTGTACCGAATCGCGGAATGAATGCGACCCAAATTGTCGGAGGCAGCGAATTGGTTCGACAATGCAGGTGATGACCCTTCGATGCCGTAATTCATGGAGCTGTGATATTTCGTTTGGGAAGAAGACTTTAGATGGGGGAGAGAGAAAGAAAAGAGGGTTGGTCTTGGGAAACTGAAATGATACAGCTCTATTAATGACCCACATTCACAATCACTTCCTTCATCAAATTAGAAATAAAGAACTTGTCCTTAAATTCTCCAAAAACAATTAATAGCTTTAAGAACATTGACACCTTTCCAGAAGATGCCATGAAATTAATAAGAGTTTCTAGTTGATCACTCCAACCATCACTCACAATTGTAACCCCTTTATCTTTCATGTTGCTGAATGGTTGAACAACCTCTCAACAATCGACTTTCTCTTTAACAAGCAAGGTTGTACCAATTTAGTGAATTAGGAGGACGATCTAGCCGGTAAATTTATTGTAGCAGCCATATGATAAACCTCACATAATGTGGATTTCTAGCAAGATTAAATGGAAACCCCCGTGTAAAACATTCTTGCTATTTCTTCACTCTAATCATCCCTAGTAGACATGTCATATAGTTTTAAAATAGATTGGAACTCACATCCGCTCTCCTTTCTTAGAGAAGAATCTACCACATTAGATTGGATTGACTTGCAAAGAACTTCTTTATTTTCCGACTCTTTCTTCTTAATGCTCAAAACTTCCTCTTCCCTAATCATTTGACTCTATCTTGATGGGTAACTTTAGTACAAGGTTTATTCCTTACCACCATGTTGTAGTAAATGGCTTTTACCTTAGAATAACTTCCACTCCTTTTTGACCACAAATATTTGAACATTGTAAATCCCAAGTGTCCTCCAACTACCCCCTTTTTCTCCAATCTGTAACATATTTCCATAAAAGTTGGATTTGACATTACTTGAAGTAGTAGATGTTTAACCACTACCACTAGCTTAGATTAGATCCTTCACTTGTCATTTTAGATTCACTGTAATTTCAAAATAAATAACTAATTACATTACAAAATTCACCACAATTGACAAAATCACAATAAATCAATACATGTAATTCCTCTAAATATTTGAATGCAAGAAATAAAAAAAAGCTATAAAAATCAGTAAAATATAAATAAATAAATACAAATCAGTAAATAATTAAAAAAAAAAAATCAGACATAAACATAACCATTAAAATCAGAACATAAGCAATTACTTCAAAAAATCGTGATAAACAAAATCAGATAAATCGTGATAAACAAAACAGAAAAAAAATCTGTCCTTAAAACATTTTATGATTTGCATAAATTTATGCAAGGAGAAGCAGTAAAAGTAGAGAAGGAGATTGAGACAGTGAAGGAGCAAGGAGCATTCGAGCAAACAGATTGGAAACAAAAACAAGGAGAAAACAAACTTGAGAAGTCGAGCATCGCTGTCCAAAAAGATACGAGCATCGACACCGTCGAGGAGTCGTCGTCAGCCTCTCCACGGGTCAGTCATCGTCGTTGAGTACAGCTGTATCCACCGAGAAGAGAGAGAAAGACCCATAAAGTTCAAGATTGAAATATGAAATGTTGTTTTGACTTTTGTTTGCTTTTGGTCACAAACCCCCAAAAAAAATATGGGATTTTTTTTTAAAAAATTAAGTCAAAAAATACCTTGACGACTATACTCACGCGCGCTCCCCGTAACGTCCCCGGCAATGTTGACCGTCCTCGCTAAGTCAACGCGTCCTGAGACGTCCCCGAGCGTCCCCGACCCCTTTGTCCGGACGCAGTACGCGTGCAACATAGTGTAAACAACATAATGGAAAATTAAATAATATATTAAATATGAATTGGTCAAAAGGCAGTACAAACATATGAAGTGAAAAGAAGAATTGAATTACCTCCCAAAAAACAAAGTTACTATGCTCGATGTCGACGAGAAGTGAAGCCCAGCGTCGACGCTTCTCTAGGCCGAAGCAAACGAGTGAGGAGAATGGGATAGGATGGAAAGGCGAAAAATGGAGGACCACCACTGTTTGACCTGGGCTTGGTTGGCTTGGAGAAGTAATGCACATAAAAGGGAAAGGTAGTTGGTAAATCTTGTATTTTGATATGCAGCAAGCACAAAGAACACTCTATGCATTTGTGTTTGGCAAATGGCAATACAGTCACCAAGCTCACAACACAACAACAGCAAATGGTAAATTTGTGAGCCTATTTGTGAAACCCCTTAATTTTTATTCTATGGATAACTAATGATTTCAGCCTAATATATTTGGCCCAATTTACCAATCATCCTACCAATTTCAAGCCCAACCCATGTTTTCTCACTAGACTGTGTAACTGTGATTTCTCATTCCCACACCCTTCCACACATTAATGACTGCCCACAATCCTTTCCTATTCTGAACAAAGCACCCATGCACTAAAACACATTTCACTACATCCACTCAACACCCCTCCCCATACCCAATTTTCATAACAAACAATTCCCACTATATTCAACAACGCAACCACCTCACTTATCCATCCTCTAGCCCAATCCCACAGCCAGATGAATCAACTCGTTCTCTAACTCCGGCTCATTTAGTGAAAGTTCCGCAAACTCTAAGGATCCCACATCATCCATTGAATCAATAGTATCTCCACCAACATCCCACAATTTGTTCTTCTCATCTTGATATGCATCGAAATTTCTAGATAAAAGACGAAGATTGTTGTGAATGAAAACCAAACCTTTGGCACGACTTGGATACAACCTATTCCTCCTTAATGAGTGAATGAGTGCGCATGTGCTCRAATTCCTCTCACAACAAGAGGAGGAAGATGGTTGCCCAAGCAACTTGAAAGCCAAAGATTGAAGAAGAGGAGTGTCGGCACCAAAGTTAGCCAACCAAGTCAAAGGATCCCCGATGCTTCGCTTAAAAAAAGAAATTGGGTCTTCAAATGAACCCATCATGTGTGAGAATTGTGCATACTCATCGTAGACTTTACCTTGCTCATCCGAATTTGGAAATATTCTCCGAAAGCACTTCATTCTTTCACGAGAAATTTTGGCATCTCTATGAGGAGCAATTCTAGAAAAATCTTCATTAAGCCAATCACTACTATATTACCTTCATTAAGAGTTAAACATAAACAAGCATTAATATATTATGAAAAGACTCATTTATTTTTTACAAAAGAAACCATTTAACGATTAATACCTTGGATTCAATGAGTGGGCAAGACAATGAAGAGGAGTGTAGCTCTTTGTCCAACGAGCTATTAAGATGTCATACACAACATCCCAAAAGGGACAACTCTCATTTTCATTAAGCTTTTCTTTCTTGTAAATCTCCTTTCTCTATCATGGAATCCCACATCTCATACACCAATTGCGAGTGAGTGGTAGAAGCAGGAATCCCAAAAGGTTTATCGGTGTCACGGATCATGTCATAAATAGGTCTAGTGAAGTCTAGTCTACTTGATCCCATCATTCATCACTCAAAATCTTCTCCTTTGCAAAGCTTTCCTTCCACGGATCATCCTCTCTATATGAACTCCATTRTTCACTAATGACKATAGTTTGAAGAGGTCTTTTGATTAACTTAAACCTTTTCAACATAATAATAATAGAGGCAAAACGAGTATCCGCAATCGAAAGCAATTTAAGAGGAGTAAATCGAGTAAAGATTGCCAATCTCATGTTATGGTTCATGATGTAATTCTTTACTTGTATGGCATCTCCATGAACCTCTGTGATCCAATTACACAATTCATATGTTTCCARATTAGATTCGGTATTCTTTGCCACACATATTCTTGAAGGCAAGATTAAGGGTGTGCACAACACATGGGGTGCAATAAATATGAGGGTAGATGCTCTCAATTAGTTCTCCTGCTCCCTTACAATTAGGTGCCTTATCAGTTATTTATTTTGCACCACTTTGATGACCCAATTCACATACTCACTTCACTCATAATAAAATAAAGACTGGTGTCCGTGTAGATTCTACCGACAAAATTAAAGCTTAAAGGAACATTGCCTGTCCAAGAGCATTGCCTATGAAATTATAAAGTTTCTTATGTCTGGTATCAGCTCCAACCATTACTCACAATTGTAACCCTTTAGTTCTTTCCATGTTGCTTATGACTTGGTAGTGTAACAACCTCTCTACAATCGACGACTTTCTCGTCTAACAAGCCAAGGTTGTACTGCATTTATTATGAATAGGAGGCGATACGACCCTACGTAAATTTATATGTTAGCAGCATTATTGAAACCTTCACATAATGTGGATTCTACGAAGATTAAATGGGACCCCCGTGTAAAATCGATTCTTGCTATTTTTCATCTAATTCATCCCTAGTTAAATGTCAAATGTTTTAAAATAGGACTGAACTCAGCATCGCTCTTCCTTGCCTAGAGAGATTACAATAGTAGATTGGGATGACTTGCGAAAGGGCAACCTTCTTATTTTCCGTACTCTCTTCTCGTAACTTATCCAAATCTTCTCTTTCCTACATACTTGAACCCTATCTTGATGGATAACTTTAGTACCGGGTTTATCCTGACACATGTTGTATGGAAAGTAGCTTTTACTCCATAGATAACCTTCCATCTCCTTTTTTGACACAAAAATCTTGCTTGAAATTCCCAAGTTCTCCTCTTCTTCAACTATCCTCCTTTTCTCCAATCTATATCACTATTCAGATATGGATTTTGACATTACTTGAGTAGTAGAGATGTTGAGAACCACTGCACCCACTAGCATCTTAGATTAGATTCTCATTCTTGTCATTTTTAAAGTTCAGCTATACTATTAAAAGTTATATATACTAGTTACATTGACCAATATTCATCCACATTCGACAAATCACAATAACACATAACAGTAATTCCTCTAATTTGACTTGATTGTGTCATCTATAGTCAAATCTTAAAAAAGTAGAGGCTTATTATCCACAAGTAAATCTATATACGAATAAACCAAATGATCAAATACAGTAAAAATTAAAACATACAGTAATAATAAACCATTAAATCAGACAGATATAAGGCATTTATTCATAAAAAATCGGTGATAAACAAAAATCACCATAAAATCTGTAGAAAACTAAAATCAGAAAAAAATTCTGTCCTTGAAAACTTATTATAGTTTGCATAAAATTTTATAGCAAGGGAAGAACAGTAACCAAGTAGAGAGGAGATTGATGAAGAGCCAGAGGAGGCTAAAGGAGCAATATCGAGCCAAACCAATTTGGAAATCAAAACAAGGGAGACAAAACAACCTTGGAGCTTAGTCGCAGTAGACGCAGTCCTGTCATAAGAAGAAGACGCAAGTTGTCGAGCGTCGGGATCGCGTCGTCCACCTCCCACGGGATCAGAGTGCATATCGCGTTGAGTGACAGTGCTATCCATCCGAGAAGAGAGAAAGACCCATAAGTTGCAAGAAATTGAAATATGAAATGTGCTTTGTTTTGGACTTTGGTTTTGGCTTGTGGTCCGCACAAACCCCAAAAAATATGGTGATTTTTTTAAAAATTGGATATCAAATATACCCTGGGGACCGACTGCTGAATACTCAGCGCGCCGTCCCGTATCTCCCCACGAATTCGTTTCCGCTCCTCGCTAAGTCAACTGCGTCCTGATACGTCCCCGAGCCGTCCCCGACCCGTTTTGTCCCGGGGACGCAGTACGCGTGCAACATAGGTGTAAACAAACATTAATGGGAAAATTAAATTATAGTATTATAATTGGGGTCAAAAGGCAGTACAAACATATGAAGTGAAAGTAAGAATGAAATTACTTCCCAAAAGAGCAAAGTACTATGTCCGATGTCGCGAGAAGTGAGCCCAGCGGTTCGACGCTTCTCTAGGCTCGAGCAACGAGTTTTGGAGGAGAAATGGAAGTAGGATAAGGCGAAAATAGGAGGACCACCCTGTTGCCGGGGCTTGGTTGGCTTGAGAAGAATGCACATAAAGAGGGAAAGGGTAGTTTGGTAAATCTTGTATTTTGATATGCAGCAAGCACAAAGATACACGTGCATATGCATTGGTGATTTTGGCAAATGGCAATCAAGTCACAGGCTACACACACAACAAGCAATGGTTAAATTTTGTGAGTCCTATTTGTGAAAACCCTTAATTTTTATTCTGATGGGATACTAATGATTTCAGCCTAATATATTTGGCAATTATCATCTCCTACCAATTGCACAGCCAACCCATGTTTTCCTCACTAGACTGTGTAACTGTGATTCTCATTCCCACACCTCAACATTATGAGCATGCCCACAATCCTATTTTCCATCTGAACAAAGCAGCCCATGCACGATACACCATGTTTCACTACATCCACTCAACCCCTCCCCATACCAATTTTCATAAAACAATCCACTTCATATTCCAACAACGCAAACCACCTCACTTACCACTCTCTAGCCCAACCCTACAAGCCAGAGTGACCATTTCCAACTGCCAAGGACTTATCGCTAATTAAATCCCACCTTGAGAACAAGGTGGGTCTTGGGGACCTAAAGTAATGCTCGATATTTATTATGAAGAGGGTAATTTAGGTAATTTATAACAATTTATATTAAGTTTAGTAGAAGTTTCTTAGCTTGAGTTTCTAAATATAGCTAAGTGCAAGAGAGTGGAATATTATTGATGAATGATGATGAGATGACTTCTTGTATCCTTAGTTGTATTTTATTAGGGGTCTTACAAACAATCAAATCAGCTTTCTATTTCATATTCACCTATTTCCATTGTTTATCATCACACCGATCATCGCCCAGAAAACCACTCTATAACACTTTGTTTCATTCATAGTAGGTATTGGGCATTATCTCTGACGTATAGGTATGGGTATATATGAGGCGTTTTGAAAAGTTCAGGGTATATGGTTATTATGCGATTACATGAGGTATGAATGAAAAATCTTATTTTAAAAGATGTCGACTTTTAGTTCCTTTCACTTAGTTCATAAGGGTACTTATAAATTTGCTGCCAAAAAATGATATTCCTTGCTTTGTGTATGATAAGACTTCTAATTAAATCGTTTCTTGGATTTAATTAGCTAACAATAACATATGTAATGATTTTCATTTCAAGCTGCGTGTTCCAATTCATTCCTCAATTTTGATTGTTTCTGAGAAATTGTGCTGAGAAGTGTTTTAGCCAGGTTTCTAACCATGTATCTGGAAAGAGCCCTAATACAAATTTTTTTTTGGGTTCTTCACCGTTGTTGTCTTGCATTTAATTTATAATTTTATATGTATGTTAATCTATACATCTAACTTACTTTCTTGTGATCTGGTTTGTCTGGTTCAATTGTGATTGAGTGAAACTATGAAAGGAGTTAAGAAGGAAAAACTAGAAGAACCAAGATGTCAACCGAATAAAGATTTGACTTGAATATGCCCTTAGACTTACGAATGTCGCTTACAGTGTAACTGGATCTGTGCAACACTGCAATTGTGTTTAATAATAGTAAAATATTATACTGGTGCTTTTTTACTCTTGAAAGTGACTTTAGGTTGTCAATTTGTATATGATTCGAGCTTACTGGAGGTCCAATGCAGGATGTAGACATTCATTGTAGTTAGTTTTACATGTTCAGATATGTTGAATCTCAGGTTTATGTTTGTGATTCTTGTAGTTGCACTGCATTGATTGTTCGTACCGGAAGCGGTTGTAACTTGAATGGAGAAGCATGTAGTGTTTATGCAGATGGCAATCTTTATGAGCTGCTTTTCTCTCTCTTTTCATTCTTATCTTTGGCTGCAAATTCTAATGGAAAGGTAAGAGTAGAGATGACAGTGCTTCAATTTGCAATATGCGTTCAGTATGTGGGAACACCTATTTACACACACGAGTTGTGGTATCGGAGGATCCACTCTTAGTTTGAAATGTTTGCGGTCATGGGGTTGGTCAATGTGTCTTGACTTGTTTTAAGATACGATATCCTAGAATGGTTGAAACTTTCTTTAGACACTTATATAAATATAATAATAAAATAATAAATGGGTTTTTATTAAATTATGTAATAAACCCCTTAATAAAATATTAAACATGCTCCTAGTTAATGGTCAAAGAAAAGTAATACAGGTTGCCGTTTCAATGATTTATTATGGTTTTGATGGCCAATACAGTGTGCCCATTTTTCCAAAAATAAAACTGTCACTTTTATCCCAAAAATAACAGCTGTCCCAGCTAAACAATACTTAATAAAATTTCCTCACTTTCGTTTTCCTCACTTCTTCTCATTCTTAATTTCTTTTGAAATGCAAAGCTCGTTCACCTCTCCTCATCTTATTCCAATGGTGGCGAGTAGCACTTCAAATATAATTCGATCCTTTTCTCGATTCACACCTTTCACAACGGTGATGTGGTCGCGCGTTGTGTCGAGTCGACATCGCAGAGAGTGTCGATGTAACATTAGTGGGAATCGTTTATGCAAATGACGTGACTCATGTGATTAATTGTGATATCAGTTAGTTAGTTGTCATAACCAGTGAAACGAGAAACGTATCGAATAGCTATCTAGGTCGTCTGCTCGAATCGCGGAATGAATGCGACCCAAAATTGTCGGAGGCAGGAATTGGTTCGACAATGCAGGTGATGACCCTCGTGCCGTAATCATGGAGCTGTGATATTCGTTTGGGAAGAAGACTTTAGATGGGGGAGAGAGAAAGAAAGAGGTGGTCTTGGGAAACTGAATGATACACTCTATTATTGTATTGTTTTGTTATTGTTATTGTTATTGTTATGTTATTATTGTTTTGTGTGTGTGTTTGTGTTTGTGTTATGTGTTTGGTGTTTGTGTTTTGTTTGTGTTTTGTGTTGGTTTGTGTGTGTGTGTGGTTTGTGTCTGTGTTTGTGGTGAATGGGGGTAGGTGAACATTTATGTTATTTTTTCTAAAAAGAGTTAGTGGGGAGTGGGGAGTGGGACACACACCTACTTCGTATATTATTGAAGACTCTTTTTACTTCTTTTTACCCCTCTTTCTTTATATAATTACTATATATTACAAATTACATTTCAGTCCTCTCACTCATACAATTAATACTCCTCATTCTTTTTATTCATCCATTTTTTTAAACACTTAAATTATTTTACTTTCCGTCATACCCGATCACTTAAGGTAGCGTTACCCCTACGTTTCTATACTGTTCGAATTGAAATTCGTCGTTGTAAATTGGTTTAATAACCATACAGATGTTTTATTTGTTTTGGTTTCTCTAACTAATTGTACAATATACTCACTCTATTTTTTAGTTTTTTAGTTGTTCCACTTTCATTTGAGATGTTCATTATTATTTCCAAACACATCTAAAATTTTTTTACTTTTTACTACTTATTTAATCTAACATTAAATGATTTACTCCTTTCTAAGTCAACTTAATTACTTTACCTAATCTAGTCACACAAAATTATTTTTCCAAAATTCATGGACACATTTACTTTTACATAACTTACTCTTCTATTACTTAATCATCACTCTATATAAACACCGGCGAATAGTATTGGAACATCTAATAAAAAAGAGGGATTTCTGATTATTCTAATTCATCTGACCGGAACAAAGAAACCCGACCGATGATATCGACTTGGAAATGACCCGGAAAGTTTGGGTCATGAACAAATGAAATCGACCATGGTTTTGTCACGTAAACTCTTCGTTTATACACAAGTGGGTCACCCTCGTTTGCGAACTAGCTCAAAAGTACATTTTTTAAAACCAAATGCGTTGTGTTAGGTGAAGTAATAATCCCACCCAAGGCAATAATAATAATTTATTAGAAATAAATGTATGATTTAATGAACTTGTAACTAGTTTAATCAATTATGCATTTATAACCCTAAACCTTAGTAGTTTTTCCATCTTTAGCAAAAAACATCAAAGAAAAAAAGGCGTTTTTCGAACCGGTAAACGTACTTAGTCGATGAACTAAGTAATTCACGTTATTGAAAAATGACCGACCAATTTTGCGAGGATAATTTCATTCCATTGGAAATAATAATCTTTTTTCTTTTCTCTCTACTTGGAGGTGCCCCCCATCTTTTTCTTTCTGTAAATTCTCTGCCAGTTAGCCTAGGTTGCCTTTGTAGTTTGTATCTCATCTACGGGTATGTGGGCTAGTGTTGAGTTAGACTTGTTAGATTTAAAAAAGCTCGCCTTGGGCTATTTTCAGGTGATGCCGTACCACCTTACAACTATAAGAGCTCAAAGGAGTGGCCTTAGAGCACCTTTAGTGAGGCGCGATTTGCGCATTGGTGCTATTGCACCATGGGCTAGTACCCTTTGATCGTTTTTTTTTTTTTTTTTTTCCATGTGTTTTCTGTATTATAATATAACACATCAAAACACTTACTACTACTGTTGCTTGTAGCTTTAGTACCATAATACAAGGAAAATCGAAATAGATAATCCACTTTTGGTGGTCTACATAATAATCAACGTGAACAATTTTAATTAATCCTAACTTTTACCCAAACTGCTAAAATGGTCATGACCGCTTAATTGAATTGATACCATAAATAGGTCCTTCTCGACGTGTTGCATTTGATTGGTAGAAGTTAAAAAATTAAAAAATTAACAAAAACACACACTCCATCATCACTAGCGCAATTCAACAAACATCAACCATTCAATCCTCCCCACCTTCCAATAAAACTACCTTCTATGCCAAACGTCAGGCGCACCCTCCCCTTCTTTTTTTCCCTTTCGCCTCTCGTCTCTCCTCCTTTTCTCCTTTTCTTTTCTCTTCCCCGCCTTCTTCAATCATCCTCGCACATCGCTCACCCCCCTTTTTCCTCATCACCTTTCATCAAACTTTCGATCTTTTCTTTCTCTCTATCATGAAAACAAACCCATACACATGTAACCCTTATCTCCAAAACTAAACTAATCTCAACAAGCAAAAAACAACACGCCCTGCCATCCTCAGTGTAACTCTCTACTCTCTCGTCGACGCACGGTTTATGGTCCGCTCTTTCTTACTTTCCACCCTCCTCCTCACCCCTCTCTCTCTTCTCTCTCCTCCTCTCCTCTCTCTTCGGTTTTTGCATTGAGTGTGGATGGTGGGTTTCGTGGTTGGACTATGACAGTGAGGTGTTATACGTTGAAGGGTTTATGTTGTGTAAGGGGATGAGGTTCACTGGTAGGGTGTGCTTTTCAAATGAGAATAAGTTTTTTTTTTTTTTAATATATTGAACAAAATCAATTTTAATTTTGTTGTATGGGGAATTAGGGAATATAGGTGCAATAGAGTGGGAGGTTACCTAATTAGCAGGTTGTAGGTCACAAAACCCATTTAGAGAATATTAGGGTGTTAATTGGGATCAATCTGAATTTACTCTCACGTGAGATTAGTGGGAGAAGATCAGCAAAAGGTMTGATTATCTATTTTAATTTTTCCTAAATACAAAACTCTTTTATATAATTAGTTAATTAGGTGCGCCTTGCCTACGAAAGGCGCACACCTTTGTATTGTGCTTTACACCTAGGCTCCAAGGACCCTTTGCATTTTGGTTCGCCTTCAGCATTTTAAAACTAAGAGTGCAGCTTGAGTTTGCTGATTTCAGCTTTGCACAAGATAGTCCTTATACTGACCATGGCTTGAAAACTCAAGATAGTTAACTCTGTTTAGTTAGCAGTTTTAATGAAGKCGGATTCAGAAGCTGCCCTCATATATGTCTTTACACTTTATTTCGCCAACTAGAATGCCAGAGGAAGTAAATAATTTCCATTTTGAATTTGCTGATGGATTCGCACACACCTKCCCTTCCCACCCATCCTTGCACGCAAGCACTCACAAACTAACTTTAGGTAAAACTTTCTATGCATAGACTTCAAACTCCGTCTGACACTACAACTGTCAATTATACGAAAATTTGAAATTTTATGCAGTCAATTTACATGGATATACAACAATCAATATGGGTTAAGCTGCTCAGACTTGTCCAAGTAAATCTACAGCCAAAATTGTAAAGGTCGTGACTCCTGAGTCAAGTCAAGTCTCAATCGGAGCTCACTCATGCCAAACTTGAGTAGCTCATACTAAAACTGTTAAAAATTTTATCCTTTTGCTTWTTTGTAGGTGGTAGGGAGCTCTTTATGATCAGTTTCTTATTTCTTTTGCTTGTGCACTGTACTTAATGTACTTAGGGCTTATGCTTTCATTTTGATATCAGGAGAACAGAATTGGATCCTTGTTCAAATTTAATGACCGACCAACTAGTGATGTCGTTGTTAGGCTGCGAACCCCTGAAGGTCGTGATGAGTGGTTATATTGCCATTCCTCCATCCTTGTTGAGAAAAGTAAGTATTTTGCTGAACGTCTATCTGACACTTGGCCAACATGTCAGATCCTTGATGCACGGAGTTGTGTCGAGGTTTGTTGCCAAGAATTTGACTTTGACTACAATATCACTCTCCTGCGCCTCTTCTATGTTGTTTCTGACAGCTTAATTTCTGAAAGTTGGCACGGAGTTCGTAACACACTTGGCATCCTTCGAGTAGCCATCGAGCTGGGATGCCCTCAGATTGTTTCCTCCGCTGTGGAGTACTTGGAGGCTGTCCCATGGGAAGAGGCTGAGGAGGAGCAAATTTTACAAACCATACCTGCCATTGGAGACACAGCAGAACCAGTTCTCGCCCGCCTTCAGCCAGTTGATCAGGGTGCCATTTGGAGGATTTTTGTATCAGCCATTCGATTTGCCACATCCTCCCCACCACCATCATTGAGGGAACTTAAATCTTCTGCTCAAGAACAGCTAGAGTACATGCTTGCTGAGGATGATGATGCTCCACTTCTTACCTCATGTGATGAATTAAAGTTTGAGGTGAGACAATGTATTCGGAAACTGTTATTGAGATTCAGTTCTCTTCTAGAATTGGCAATGAATGATATTGAAGCAACAGGTTTTAAGGCTGAAATGCTCGAGCTGCTACTAACTTTTCTCTGTGATCTATCATGGGCATGTCAAATTTCTAGTAAACTCGAAATGATGAGAGATTTGGTTGATTTTTGGTTGGAGGTTTCTGATGTTGTAATCAAACTTATTGACATTGCTAGTTCTAAAGTAGAAACACTTGAGATAAAATTGAAGGTGATCGAGGTAGCAGCAAAAGTCTTAGAAGCTGTTGGGTATGGACATGTTGTTCTACCAACTTCAAAGCGGCTTCTCATGGTGAAGCTATGGCTTCCCTTTGCACGAGTAACAAAGCCAATGAGCGATACTACCCCCTCAGACACCGAGGAGGATAGTTCAAGGCTGAAAGTTGATTGCGAGGTGTGGCAGACCTTGGAATCTGCATTTGTTTCGATGATACTCGCATTGCCTTCAGGGGATCAGGCCGAGATTCTGACAGAGTGGTTGGAAAACCAGCATATTCAGTATCCTGACTTAACTGAGGCATTCGAGGTTTGGTGTTATAGGTCTAAAGTTGGTAGAAAAAGGCTGGAACCTTTTTTTGCTTCATTTGTATGATTARRCCCCACCCCCAGTCTGTAAACTCATGTTTGCCCCAAGCTTGCAAGTTGCAATATATGAGTTGATTAAGAGACTGATGAAGAGTRTGGAGAAGAATTATTACAAGTATGTTAATCAATGCMTTACCTTAGCTGAATACATCAATTCAAAATGATGTGAATTTAATTTTTATATTAATCATATTTTAGCCTCAAAACTTGTTGACGGATTGATTTGGGCCTAAAGATGAAAATTTGTTGACATCAACAAACATAACTCGAACAATTTTTCACTTGGTCTTTTCTTATGTCCCTTTTACTTTCCGCTTTCTTCAAATCGATCTATTATTATATTACGCACCCTATCTTAAATTAAATTTAGAAAAGAAACAACTAAAATTCAATTAAAAAAAATTATATCTCATTTTATTTTAAATTAAATCTAGATAATGACAAGTATTAAAACACCAACTATATGTCATCTATTANGAGAAGCAGTAAAGTAGAGAAGGAGATTGAGAAGCAGTGAAGGAGGCAAGGAGCAATTCGAGCAAACAGATTTGGAAACAAAAACAAGGGAGAAAACAAACTTGGAGAAGTCGAGCATCGCTGTCCAAAAAGAACGAGCAGTCGAGCACCGTCGAGGSAGTCGTCGTCCAGCCTCTCCACGGGTCGAGTCAATCSTCGTTGAGTACAGCTGCTACTCCACCGAGAAGAGAGAGAAAGACCCATAAAGTTCAAGATTGAAATATGAAATGTTTGTTTTGGACTTTTGGTTTTGCTTTTGGTCGACAAAACCCCCAAAAAAATATGGTGATTWTTTTTAAAAAAATTAGGTCAAAAATACCCTTGGGGACGACTGTGATACTCACGCGCGTCCCCGTAACGTCCCCGCAATTCGTTGACCGTCCTCGCTAAGTCAACGCGTCCCTGAGACGTCCCCGAGCCGTCCCCGACCCCGTTTTGTCCCGGGGACGCAGTACGCGTGCAACATAGGTGTAAACAAACATAATGGGAAAATTAAATAATAGTATTAAATATGAATTGGTCAAAAGGCAGTACAAACATATGAAGTGAAAAGTAAGAATTGAAKTTACCTTCCCAAAAAAGCAAAGTTACTATGGCTCGATGTCGACGAGAAGTGAAGCCCAGCGGTCGACGCTTCTCTAGGCTCGAAGCAAACGAGTTGGAGGAGAAATGGAATAGGATGGAAAGGCGAAAAATGGAGGACCACCACTGTTTGACCGTGGGCTTGGTTGGCTTGGAGAAGAATGCACATAAAGAGGGAAAGGGTAGTTTGGTAAAATCTTGTATTTTGATATGCAGCAAGCACAAAGATACACGTGCTATGCATTGTGTGATTTTGGCAAATGGCAATACAGTCACAAGGCTCACAACACAACAACAGCAAATGGTAAATTTGTGAGTCCCTATTTGTGAAACCCCTTAATTTTTATTCTGATGGGATAACTAATGATTTCAGCCTAATATATTTGGCCCAATTTATCCAATCATCCTACCAATTTCAAGCCCAACCCATGTTTTCTCACTAGACTGTGTAACTGTGATTTCTCATTCCCACACCCTTCCACACATTATGACTGCCCACAATCCTATTCCTATTCTGAACAAAGCACCCATGCACTAAAACACATGTTTCACTACATCCACTCAACACCCCTCCCCCATACCCAATTTTCATAACAAACAATTCCCACTTCATATTCAACAACGCAAACCACCTCACTTTACCATCTCTCTAGCCCAATCCCTACAAGCCAGAGTGACCATTACAGAGTGACCATTACTCCAACTGCCAAGGACTTATCGCTAATTACATCCCACCTTGAGAACAAGGTGGGTCTTTAGGGGTACTAATGTAATGACTCGATATTTATTATGAAGAGGGTAATTTAGGTAATTTATAACAATTTAGATATTAAGTGTTAGTAGAAGTTTCTTAGCTTGAGTTGTCTATCAATATAGCTAAGTGGCAAAGAGAGTGGTAATATTATTGATGAATGATGATGAGATGAATCTCTTGTATCCTTAGTTGTATTATATTTTAGGGGTCTTACAAACAATCCAAATCAGCTTTCTATTTCATATTTCACCTATTTCCATTGTTTATCATCACCACCCATATCCGCCCAGAAAACCACTCTATAACACTTTTTCATTCATAGTAAGGGTATTTGGGCTATTATCTCTGACGTATAGGGTATGGGTATATATGAGGCGTTTTGAAAAGTTCAGGGTATATGGTTATTATGCGATACATGAGGGTATATGATGAAAAATCCTTATTTTAAAAGATGTCGACTTTTAGTTCTCTTCACCTAGTTCATAAAGGGTTACTTATCAAATATTGCTGCCAAAAAATGATATTTTTCCTTGCTTTGTGTATGATTTGACTTCTAATTAATTCGTTTCTTGGATTTAATTAGCTAACAATAACATAATGTAATGGATTTTCAGTTTCATATGCTTGCGTGTTCCAACTTCCCTCAATTTGATTGTTTTCTGAGAATATTGGCTGAGAGGTTTTAGCCAGGTTACACAACCATGTATCTGGAAAGAGCCTCCAAGTACAACAGGTTTTTTTTGTTCTTCTCACCCTTGTTTGGTCTTGCAGTTTAATTTCATTAATTTTATATGTATGTTAATCTATATCTTAAACTACTTTCTTGTGATCTGGTCTTGTCTGGTTCAATGTGATTGAGTGAAACTATGAAAGGAGTTAAGAAGGAAAAACTAGAAAAAGAACCCAAGAATGTCCAACCGAATAAAGATTTGACTGAATYTGCCCTTAGACTTCGAAGTCGCTTACATGTAACTGGATCTGTGCAACACTGCAACTGTGTTACATAATAGCTAAAATATTACTGGTGCTTTTTTACTTTGAAAGTGACTTTAGGTTGTCAAAATTTGTCATAAATGATTCGAGCTTAGCCTGGTGGTCCAATGCAGGATGTAGATTCTATTCATCTGTAAGTCTATGTTCATGTTCAGATAATTGTTGAATCTCATGGTTTATCATTTTGTGAATTTGTAGTTGCAATGATTGATTGTTCCGTACCGGAAGCGGCTTTTGACTTGAATGGAGAAGCATGTAAGTGTTTATGCTAGATGGCAAATCTTTTATGAGCTGCTTTTCTCTCTCTTTTTCATTCTTATCTTTGTGCTAAATCCTAATGGAAAGGTAAGAATGTAAGATTACAAGTGCTTCCCAATTTGCAATACGCTTCAGTATGTGGGACACCTATGTTACACACACGAGTTTGGGTA
>SNQN01000572.1:116151-130156 GCA_008642245.1 Bassia scoparia
GAATGAATAAGCAAAGTTTTAGCGAAATGCCTCGAGCTGCTACTAACTTTTTCTTGTCTATTCATGGGCATGCAAATTTCTAGTAAACTCGAATTGATGAGAATTTTGGTTATTTTGTTGGATGTTTCTGAATGTATGTAATCAAACTTATTGACATTGCTAGTTCTAAAGTAGAAGAAGAATAAAAAATGAAGAAGTGAAGGGATAGCAGCATACTTAGAAAGCTAGAATTGGAGATAAATATGTTTGTTCTACAACTTCAAAGCGGCTTCTCCATTGATTGAAGCTTGCTTCCCTTTGCACGAGTAACAAGCCAAGGAGCGATTACTACCCCTCAGACACCGAGGAGGATTTAGTTTTCAAGCTGAAAGTGATGCGAGGTAGTGCAGACTTGGAATCTGCATTTGTTTCGTGATACTCGATTGCTCAGAGGGATTCAGGCCGAGATTCTGACAGTGGTTGGAAAAACCACATTATTTCAGTATCCTGACTTAACTGAGGCATTCGAGGTTGGGTGTTATTAGGTCTATAAGTTGGTAGAAAAGGCATGGAACCTTTTTTGCTTCATTTGTATGATACCCCCCACCCCCAGTCTGTAAACTCATGTTGCCCCAAGCTTGCAAGTTTGCCAATTATGAGATTGATTAAGAGCGACTGTGAGAGTTTGGAGAAGAATATTACAAGTATGTTATCAATGCTTTACCCTTGCTGCATCACATTCAATTCAAAAATGATGTTGAATATTAATTTTATAATAACATATTTTACCTCAAACTTGTTGACGGAGTGATTTTGGCCTTAAAGATTTGAAAATTTGTTGACATCACAACATAACTCGGAACATCAAGTTACTGGTCATTTTTCTCGTATAGTCCGTTAGTCCCTCTTTACTTCTTCGCTGCTCTTTCTCAAATCGAGTGTGTGTGTGTGTGTGCACACATTATAAAATAGAATTAGATAGAAAGAAGACACTTCTATTGCAATTCACCGTTCAAACACTCTAATGTAACTGAGACTATATCTTTCACGGGGTTTAAATTAAATCTAGATAATTGACAAGTATGTTTTAAACACCACTATATTGTCATTTATTAAAAAACAAAAATTAGTTATCCCAACAAAACAAAACTATAATAAAAAATATATCTAGTTATACGATATAACTAACACCCAAATTCGGTCAAAATAATTCTTATAGATGCATCTTTTTGCCCCCAAGGATATTCATTAAAAAATTAAAAACAAGAATAAAAAAAATTAATTATAAATAAAAAAGGAAAATTTTAACAACAATAACTCCTAAATATCCTAAGAATCAACAATAATAGAATTTATCTTAGTTTCTAAAAAATTTTAAACCAATATTTTGTAAAGCAAAATCCAAAAAAAAATATCTTATCTAAAAATAATAAAAATAATAAAATACATTGAAGTTATTCGGTGGACGATAATCATAATGTAAGTTCTTTAGTTAAGCAAAAAAAAAATACTTATTGGTGAATGATTTTAATATTTAAATAACAAGATTGTAAAGCAAAAAACCAAATTTCGTAACAGCAAAAACCAAATTTATGATGATTTTTTAATCTTTGGTCGTTGATTTCTTGAGATGAACGATCAAGATGTGCAAAAGTATTAATCGTAAATGTTTAAATTATTGTACATAAATGTACATATTTTTGTTAGTTTCTTTGCACATGCATAGAAAAAATTCATGAAACATTTATGTACAAAAATTTGTACAATTGATTTTTTTCATGAAAATAATTCTTGACCCCGATTCAAAAATTCAACTATCAAGATTATTTTTCAAGCTTCTCATTCTCCCAACACACACGAGCGCGCAGCCCCACACACACACATACACAATCTAATGAGAAAACCTTTAAAATTGAAAAGTGTGAAAGCAAATCACACACATCCAATAAGAAATAATCCTTAAAATGAGAAGTGTGAACAGCAATCTTGGCCCTTGATTTTTGAGATGGATGACCAAGATATATATAAATTTAATAGTAAATGTGCAATTGTTTACAGTTAAATGGCATTATTTGTTTGGGTTTGCACATTCACAGAAAAATTCGTGCACATTTATACATAAAAATTTAACACATTTAACTTTTTTTCATTTGAAATAATCTTGATCTATCCATTTCAAACTTTACATGATCAAGCTTGATTCTCACACTTGTTATTTTTAAGGATTCTTCTCATTTGATAGTATATCCTATTATAATAAGTGAAGGGGGGAGCATGGTGTGTCCCCCCCTATGAAATTTTCAAGATTATACCCTTCATGCTTAGAAAAATTACACAACATGACAATTCAATTTATACATAAACTTACCAAAATAGTCTACTCAATCAATTCATAAAAATATTAGGATTATTAATCAATAATCAACAAATTAAAGAAAAAAAGGGAAATTTATCAATTAGCAAAAATTATGACTAACTTAATTTAGACTAATAAATACTCACTTTATAAAAGTTTCCAAAATTGTTACAAATTAAAATTCCCTATCTCTACATTTAATTTAATTTCAAAAGTCGTTAAGTAAAAAAACTTTTTATATATTTTTTGGACTGGGAAAGTGCCATTTTTTAAAAAAAATTATATAAATCAACTAAACTATATTGTATATCGTCATTTATAAACATTTAAAGTTATATGTCAATGTTTAATAGTCTGAATCAATAATCTTTAAATCATTTTTTATTCGAGATCCAATCACAAAGATTAAAATCATAGTAATTAAAAAAAATCAGATACAAAAGGTACAACAACATTTTTATATATTACATGCATGCCGCAATCGCCTGTGCTCCAAAAGTTAGTATATATAATTAGGGTAGGATCCAATGAGAAAACCCTTAAAATGAGAAGTGTGAGAAGCAATCTTGCGCCCTTTGATTTTTTAGATGAACGGTCAAGATGGTGCATAAGTATTAGTAGTAAATGTGCAAAATTTTTCTGTACATAATGTGCATTTTTTTGGTTTTGCAACATTCACAAGAAAATTTGTGCACATTATGTACAAAATTGCACATATACCTTTTTTCCATTGAATAAAATCTTGACCCTCGTTCAAAATCAACGATCAAATTAGTTTCTCCGGTTCTCATTTTTAAGGATGCGGACCCTGTAAAATGGAGAAGCGTGAGAAGCAATTTTGATCGTGGATTTTGAATGGGATTCAAGATTGCTTTTAACTTAGTGCCACATCTTGACCGTTCATCTCAAAAACTCATGATCAAGATTGTTTTCACACTTCTCATTTTAAGGGTTTTTCTCATTGGATCCTAACCATATATATATATATATATTTATATATAATATAATATTATAAATGTATATATATATATATAGGGTGGGATTACCCTGAGAACTCTTCTTAGGTGAGAACTATGAGAACTTTTTCTATGTTCTACAATTTAAGCTCATTGTTCTTACACCTAATATTTTTATGTTCCAACAATTTTAACTACATTCTTCTACTTTTTACTTTAATGTTCAACACTTAATTTCATGTTCTACAAATTTAAATTATATTCTACAGATTTACTTCATCGTGTTCTACATCCTTTATACTATGTTCTACATTATGTATAACTGCTCTCTCCTCTCAAGCCCAACTCAGCCCCACAGATAGCCCAAACCACCTCACCCCCTTTCATTAAACCAAGTTGCCACCGTTACCAACCACTGTTAACGTATGCACCAAGCACCGTTCACCACAACCGGCTACCATACTGCAACAAGCCACCTCCGTCGCCACCACCTGCCGCACCCACATGCTACCCGTCACCCCACACCTTCTCCACCGCACCACCACCTTCCCCTCACTCCATACACCACCTATCCCGCACCACGTCATACCCATACACCTAACCACACTACCACACAACCATGGGAACACCCTCCTTTTTCGAACCCACAAAAACCACCCCTAAACAACCTACCTTCAACCCGACGAACTTGCCTAATTGGCGATTCTACTCACCGACGCACCCACCACATCGCGAAATGCATTATTTACAACCTTCAATTCACCTCAATCAGTTGTGTTAGGTTTAGTTTGATTTAGTAGGAATTGGTGTGGTTGTAAGTGATTTTGAGTTTTAGTGATGTTAGGGTTTAGTTGTTGTGGTGGTGCGTCGGTGGTTGTGCTGAATTGTGGTGGCGTTGGTTGCATGCGGTTGGAGTAGTGATTGTTGGCTGCGATTGTGGAAGGGTGGTAGAACGTGGATCGTACGACGAGTACCTGAGGTTAGGTGACTTATGCGTGGTGGTGCTTGCGGCGACGGCGACTTGCGGCGTGGCTGCGTAGTTGCAAAACAATGCGAGGGAAGAGAGAGAAAGGGGTGAGGAGGAGAGAAAAAGAGGTGAGGGGAAGAGAATGAATGAGGAAGAAATAAAATCAGATTTTGTTTTTAAAAATAAATAATAGCATGAATGGTTGTGATGATTTTTTGGGTGATTTTAAGTTTGAGATTGAATTCTCATGGTTCTCACAATAAGCATGTTCTCATATGAAACCCTAACTCTATTATATATATATATATATATATATATATATATATATATATATATATATATTATATTATCATCAGGTATTATTTTATCTTTATTACCACCGTGTGTAAAAATTAAATTAATGTTACTATAAATAGCTTTTTTAAAATAAAATCGTGATTCACGTAAAATTAATATAGTTTTATTTAAAACCGACCATTGTTAGGAGATTATCTAATTATTCAAGTTATACTTTTGAATTTATTATTTTCCTAATAAGATAAAACTTATTTTATTTCACTCACAACAGCCTCAATCTTACTTTTTGTTGAAAAAACAAAACAAATCGCTGAATAGCTTTTGAGGCATATATATTTTACTCCTTTTCTTAACTCACTTGGATTCTACGAAAATAGATATTTAGGTTTTTGTGGGGGGGGGGGGGGGAAACCCCCAAAATTGGAAAAGGCAAAAGGCAGTTGAATTAAGAAAATCATGGTTTTGATTTTTATCTAATATTATGTTTATGTCAAATTTTTGCTTTTTTATGACACAACAAATGTAACATACATGGACTGTCGATTGGCTAACGTGACGTACAATTCTACAACAAAATTTGACTTGATTCTAAGCTCCAACTTGTTACCTTTATTCGAAAAAACTTTTAGTTACAAGAATTATACTCATGCTATTATTTGCAATTGTTGAAAATTTGGAACAAATTGTTAAAGAAAGGAGAGAAAAAAAGATAAATCTATGTGATAGAAAGATACAGCTGTATAAAGAAAATTAACCGACGAAAAAATGATGCAATGTTAATATGTTAATTTCTAAAATTGTGAAATGGTGTAGTTGTGAACTGGTAATAAAAAATATACATGTTTTTTTTTTTCCGAGGGATACAAAAAACGGTATTTATTTACCAGAAATAATATTTTCACTGGCAAAAATAGGAATAGTTAGTCATAGGCATAAAAAGTTATATGCATATTGAACTTCAACGATATAATTGATCAAGAACCTCTTTCTTGATTTGATTTTAGACACAAATCACGTAAAGACAAATGTGAGCATCCAATAGAATACGACTGCTCTCTAGTTGTTTCAAAAATTGTTGGAAAAGAAAATGAAATATATTCACACATCATATTTAAATGTCGTCTTCCCTCTTAGAATTTATTCCACTTATTTTTCTGAAAATTAATTACAAAATATCTCTTTGGTACAATGTCCTTGTATTAACTTGTTTAATATCATACTCACTTAAATTTTATCTCTATCTCCATAACGTACTCAATAATAGTGAAAATGATTAATTTGGTAACTTACCGGCTACTATGTGTGAATTAGATATAAAATACATATAGTTAGAAATAACTTTGACTAGCTCAATAATTCAAATTTACAAATAAACTATTTCGAAATGTAGAAATGGATTCATATTTTGTTGAAATTTCTCAATTACAAACGTTAGGTTTATCCCGTTTGTTGAACCAATAAATCGAATTATATTGAAGCACTATTAGCAAGTCACTTCATTGTTTTTTGCCTATGTGGATGGTGCAAGTACTCAAATGATCAATCGAGGACTAGGAAAATAGAACCAAAAACACACAAGAAGGCATTTGCATTTACAGAACTTTTTGCAATAAGTCTCTTTTGTGTTTTACCTTGAAATTCTGAGGAGGGGCGGGGGGTCCATGAAGCACTAACGATAGGTTCAGTGGGCATGGACCAAGTTCTATGAACCTAATTTCCATAGAGACGTAGACAAAATTATAATGAAGGGGCCCACAACATCACATAGTAGGATAGTTAGCAAATTTAGCATCATATCCTTGCTTTCCTATAAGACAATGACCAAAACTAAGTTTGGATCATTTCTTTAATTGTTTGGTCCTCCACACCTTTGAATTTGGCCTACTATCCAAGTAGCATGCGGCAGTCATCACTCATCTCATGATTTTTAACATAAAGTGCATCATGCATTATTAGTTGTTTAGTGCACATTTTATATCACTAGGTTACAATTTGGCTTTTTATATGCATGGTCAGTAGCAATATATTATTGACTCATTCACATTCGGTAAACTGGAAAAAACAAGTTAGTGAAAGTTTTACCTAATTCTCATTAGAAAATTAAATTGATGGGAATATCTTATCTTTTATCGGCTCACCCATATAATCTATCCTCACACTTAATCTCTTAATAAACCCACCTTTAACCCTAATCTTCCCAGCATAATTGCCACTAATGACAATTTAACCTGCTACTCTAGGTTTCTATCCTATTTTAGCAGTTTTTTTGAGTTTTTTTTTAATAATGCACATCATCAAGCACACATCCCATCATCCTCTACACACCCACATCCACCACCACCGCAGAAGTCATCGCCCACTGCACCACCTCTCGCAACCCCACCTCCCTCACAGAGCCACCACCCTGGCAGCACACCCCCTCTACTCACCCATTCCCTCACGCATCAACCCACCACCTCTACACAGTCGCCACGTATCTACCGCACCACCTTCGCACCTCACCTCTTCAACTCATCTCCTTTGAATCACGCACCACCGCCCCTCTCGACAACAAAAAAACCCTACTCAAAACAAAACTGAAAAAGTGGATATTCCATCAAAATTTTACCTAATTTGTTGTTTCATTTATCTATCAACTTTAATTATGTTTCAATCAATCACTTTTAATAAATTGGAAAGCTAACAAGAACTTGACGTTAGCTTAAGCATAAGTTTTATAATTGGAAATTTTTGTTGAATATAAATTAATTACAACAGTTGAAATGCATGATTTTGAATGTATTCCAAAATTTTAATCAATAAAAAAGAAAATATTTAATCTTAACTAGCTACCCGGGACTCTCGTTAGGAATAATGATTTCAAATTAATTATTTTAAGTGTAGCATGAGGATTGAACTGTATTGAAAATCGATCCTCAAGCCATATATAGTTTACCAGAAATAATTTGACTTTACTTGTCATATTTATTTTCAAAGTGGTACAAAGAAAAGGATAAATGTTGTAACTATATCTTTCTAGTAAAGAATATAGGAAATTTGCTAATTCACTTTTTACCATTTTTAAAACAACTACTCGGAATTTATTTTATTTATTTTTTATTAACAAAACTACCCATTTGTTACTTACTTGTGAATCAACCTTTTGAACAATTACACTAACACCGTTAACTCCAACCAATCCAAACACCACAAACCACCATCTCCTCTTACTGCCTTCCTTTGCCACCGACCACCGCCTTCCATTTTTAAGCAGCCACATAGCATTCACCGCTTAGGCAATGCAACAGCCCACTGTTAGACACAAAAGTGTCTCCTAAATTGAATAACAATGAGAAAAAGTACGAATCTTGAAATAGATTTTGATTTCGTAAGTCGCGACAAAATCCATAAATCATACCCATTAACACAAGTCAAATTAAAGTGGAGTTTGAAATCATATTGTCCGAGAGCCCAATAAATAGACGGGAAATAGTTTTTTAATTATTTTTCTACTTTTTGGGCATTACGTACGTAAAAATGATTTTTTAGAATATATTTTTAAAGTTCATTTCTAGATTTTTCATTCTCAATTTATTCCTGCTATTTTTTCTTATTTTTTGCATTATTTTAAAATAATTTTTCTGATTTTTTAATGATTTTTATAAGTTTGCCGAAATAAATTTTTTCAAAAATAAATAAATTAAGAAATTCTTAGATAAATCGGATAATTTGGGAATGGTCTAGAATATTCTAGAGATTTAACCTTGTCACAAGTTCATCAAAGATAAAGCTTAATTCGATGCAAATTAGATCCAAAAATAAAGATCGAATTACAAACGAAAGGATAGATAGAAGACAAGCATATATACGAAAGAGGTTTCGTCGGCTCTTTCGTATATCGCTAATGACTGCGTATATACGAACTGGTTTTATATATACGCTTCCTTTAAGAGTATATTACGATCTTGTTTTTATATTATCTTTCACCTATATGGCCTATAATACAGCTCTCGTGCTTAATCAAAGAGGAATGAATCTCTTTGCTTTTGTGCAATTTCAGATCTCTCAAGAATCTCTTCTCACACAAACACTCAAAAACACAAATCATTCACAACATCCAAGTTTTCCAAATCCGTCGCAAACTTTCGGAGTTTTCTTCTTTGGCGAATCTAGGTACAAATTCTGAGGCTATTCAATCTAACTTTCTTTCTTTTTTTATTAAGTTTGCTCAATATAATTCTTTTTCGTTTATTTTGCTTTTTGAATTTCAATCATTTAAATCATTCATTTTCAATCATTTCTCCTTATCGCAATTGTATTTAATTGTATGTCAATGCTAACAATCTCTTTGTATGTACTAAGCAATTCAATTGGAAGCAAAAGCTTTGATATACTAACCTTTGTTTTCTTTTGTGTGATAGGCGATATAAGGTAAGCTTGATTATACATTGAGAGTTCATATTTTCATTATGATTATCATTGCACAAAATTTTTCATGTTTATCCAATGAGACGCTTTTTGATGCTTAAATAAGACCGAAAGTTTGTCATTGAATCACATTTAAATTAGTTAATCATGGAACGAACCGTGATTTTAGACCTTAATAATTTGATTATTTTGAAGTGGTCACAATAATTAGGCGTAGTGTGATATGTCGCATGATAGGAACTTACTCTTTTTAGATTAGATTTTAGGATAGAGTCCTTACTAGGATAAAAATTGTTAAGTTGTTGTATATTCAATCGATTTGATTCGAATGAAATTCACAATGAGACCGAGTAGAGCGTTGTACTCGGCGTCGGGGATCACGCGGGCCGGACTGGTCCGGTCCCTCTGCTCCGAGGGGTAATATTTAGGGTGGCTCGGTTTGTTGTAGAATTGAAATTCTTGCTTTTGCATATTGTAGGTATGCCTTGAGGATAGTTTATGGTGTGTATACTCGAAATGAATAGAGGAAAGTCGCCACCGAAACTTAATTTTGGAAGCTTCGTTGAACCCCTTATTAGCCTTGCTATATTGCCTTAAGCAATGGCGAAGACTCCATGTTTGGTGGTGCACAAAAAGGTTTGAATTAGAGGGACAGGGTAAGGGTGAAGTAGTGGCACACACCCCCCCGCATTTAGCTTCCTCTACTTCAGTATATTGCTGAGTATCATTGTCCGAAAGACAACAACATAACAAGTTTTCGTTTTAAACCCTAGCATGCAATTTACTAGGTGGGTGTTTAACAGAATACTATGCAAAATAGTGGTCAGTTTGTTGTGGCATGATGTAATCTTTGTTGTAATTCCGTTATTCCAGGAGGCCCGAATGCCGGTTGTCCATCAGTTATCTATTAGGCTGTGAAAGAAGAAATTTCCAGGTCTTTGTTAAGCATAATATGGTTGTGAAACAAGTATCAAGCACTGTGCGAGGATTTAAAGTTATGCCTTAGATTTCTTTTTAATTGAATTGTCAAATCGATTGTAATCAATACTTACATGCAATTTACATAGAAGTCGAATTTCTAAACAAGCATGCAAAAGGGGTTTAGAATTGAGACGTGGCGCTCAAACCTACCGCGCAAACACAATGTCGAAGACCAAGTACGCTGCATTTCGGACCCTTAGGAACCCTTGTTAGAAACCTTTAGAACCTTGAAAACCTCCTAGATTTATTACGAAAGAGCCTTTGAAATATCTTTTATGGTTTGAAAGTAGTGATTGAAAGGTTTATGTTTGTGAGAGAGAGAATGACGAGAGAGAGAGGAGAGAGAGAGTCGAGATGAAGTGAGAAGAGAATGCTCGTTAAAGATTAATATAGTCGTCAAATGAATAGGGGCTTCCCTTATTTATAGGTACAGGTGTTAATCGGCCCAAAATAGGGAAACTTATTGGGCACAATTGGCGCCAATATCGGTCTAGATTTGGTCGATTTTGCTTGCTCGAATAGCGTGATAGCAATTGATATAATATCGTAATTATAATCGTACGTGGATTTTTGAGAAAGTGCCAAAAATGGTCACATTTAGGTACTTATTTTTTCTTATTTTGGCCATTTTGTGTGTATTTCGATATCATTTCACTAACTTTTTTTAGATTTCCACTTTGTTAGTTTTGCAAAGCTTGTTGTTTTTAGTGTTTTTATAGGTTTTCTACGTTTTCTCCCCTTTTCTATCTTTGTACACTATATTACAAGCTTTGTGAGTATTTTTCCGTTGCCCTAGAGTGTTCACATGTTGGTTTAGCTTTCCAACTTATTGTTTGCTTTGTGGTTGCTTTGGTTGAGCCTTAAGGCACTTTGAACATTTGCTCTAACATATTTTTCGAGCCAATAATTTTTGTATACTTTGATTTTGTAGGTGAGACTTTTTGGATTGAAATTAGACTCCGAGAGCTTTCCGAATGGTATATTACAAGCTGCAATGCCGATCACCAAAGCAAGAGTAATGGCCGATTCGAAGTTGAGCGATTCAAGCAAATGTCCTTGCACGCGGCATACAATTTTGCTAGGCGTGACTGCACCGCGCAAGGTTGCCCCTTCCACTTCCAGAAAGGTTTTAGGCGCAGCCGTGCCTCTGGGTTTGGCACGCGCATCCGTACGCTGCGTCCCAGTTGGCACGCGGCCTCTGCCCGACGCGTCTCGTCCGCGCCTGCATAACTTCCTTTCCTTCAGAATCATTTTAGGCGTGGCCCGTGCAATCTTGCCTGCACGCGACGCCCCCGCACACGCTCCTGGGCCAGCACGCGCTCTGCACGCACCCCCTTGCCCAGTGCCATTGCAGCTTTTTCCAGATAGGTTTTAGGCGCTGTCCGCGCCACTTCTGCTGCACGCGCGTCCCGCATGGTGTCACCTGTCACTCCTGGATGATTGATTTTGCTTGTTGACTTACTTGGAGGAAGCTTTGAAGACACATGTTGAAATTAGTAATGGCAAACATTAAATAGATGAGCTTCTATTTTGGCTTTGTTTTATATAGTTTAGAGAGAGAAACTAAAAAAATTAGAAATAGCATATAATAGAAGTAGAATTAGATTCTTCATCTCTTCTTTTTCCTTCAATGTCCACCATTGGAGAGTAAGCTTCAGTTCTTCATTATGCCATAGTATTTCTCATTCTTGTCACAATCTTACATTCTTACTTATGCTTTTGACTAAAATTTTGAGGCAATTCCAAATCTTTACTTAAGATTCAGTTTTATTGTTGTTTGCTCTTAGTTTGTATGATTTTTGTCTTTGCAAAAGTTTTTGTGGGTATGTGATTACTTGGTGCTTTTTGAAATTCTTTTGCGTTCTAGATTGTTTCCCCTTGTGTTTGTGAAGGTTTTTGGTTATAGTTTTGCTTGTTTGCAATATTTGAGTAGGTTTTTCATTTGATACCCTTTTGTTGTTGTAATTCTTTGCTTTATGGCTTTTTAGTTCATGCTTTCTTGTTTTTGTTGCTATATCAAAATTGTAATCATGTTGTGTGAAGTAGTGTAGTAGCTTACGAGAGCTAGTTGGTCCCTTCATATAATCTTTACAATGCAAGATGATATAATTTTTCTCTCCAATCACCATTTATGCCTTGTATTTGTAATTTCTTAAGCCTTATGCTTTGGAATTTGCCACCCATTGTTTGTGAGGTGAGAGGTGCTTAGATTCAACCTTTGCAAGGTATTGTGAGGTTTTGACTTGGGATTGTTTGATTCTTAATTGTCTCAATTCTAGTAAGAGCTTGAGGGCGACTTGGGTTTTGAACTTGTATTGAGAGGTTATGACTTGGGAGATGATGTTAATCATTTCCAAACCATGATTGCTAATCCACCTTTTTGGTTGATATGAACACACTCTCTGATGCATTTTCCCTAACTATAAAAGTGACACTACGTTACTCCTAGGTGTTTATAGAGCATTTGATTAGTTCTCAAGCTTATTTCAAGAGTTTGCATTAGCTTAGTCTTTATTCAATTCCCCCTTTCAAAGTATGTTTTACTTCCCAAGCAGTTTAGTTAGGATTTAGACACTTTTTGTTACGCTTCCCATGGATCGAACCCCTTACTTACTACTATACTTAGGTATAGTTAGTAGTATCGGATTATAAAATGTATTTTTAGAGTGTCCGATTCGATTTTAACTCAACGACCCTAGCTGGACCCCTTCAAAATTGGCGCCGTTTCRGGGGAAGCGAGGTGTTTAAGTCTTTACAAGTTAGCTTGGTTTCTGTTTGCTTTTTTCTAAAYAAAAAATCAAAAAGATTTTCGTGCTTCACTTGAAGTACACTTTTTTATTTTATTGTTTACTCTTGGACAATTTGGATTTTTTGTACTAGACCTGATCATCCTTGGCCCAGCCCGCTAGCCCGGCCTGAAAAAGCGAGGGATTGGTTATGAAAATCTGGCCCAATGGGCGGGTTTGGGTAAGAAATTTCTGGCRCGAAAAAATTTGGGACGGGTTTGGGATGACTGTATGGCCTGCGGGCCGGCCCYGCCCATCCCGCAAGGAAGGAAAATGCTTCCAGTATTAGTGTGTTGTGTGTTAGTGTTCGGCTTACTATGAGAGTGTGAGTATTAGTGTGTTGCGTGTGTTTTTGTTTTGTTTTATGAGCAAGGCCCAAGGCCCAATAGCCAATACCCAATCCCTAATAAAGTTTTCTTCGACACTTGTCTGTCTTTTTAGAATGAGGTAAAAACAAACAGTAGCAAAGGTGCGAGTAGCAATTATTATCATTCATTTGAATTATGAAAGGACAAAATTCAGGAGTGTTAGAAGCTTTGGCCCGCAGGCCCGCAAAACAGCCCGCAAGCCCGCAATTTATGGGTTTGGGCAYCAAACATCAAGCCCGGCCTAGCCCGYRCCACGTGTATGGGAAAAAGAGTGTCCTGMCCCGGCCCGATCTCGACACGGCCCGCAGTTTGATCAGGTATAGTTTGTACCTAAGCAAGAGAGTTTAGAAAGTTGGTTTTCAATGGCTAAGTCTTTGAGAGAAATGGGAGCTTCGGGCTCGTTTACTTTGACAAGGGCAATAAGACTACCCTCAATTAAAGGAACCTTTGAAATCCGGCCCAACTTGATCAAGTTGTTCGAGTCTAAGCCCTTCTATGGATTGAAGGATGAGAACCCCCACAAACACTTGAAAGATTTCGAGCGATATTGTGACACGATTAAGGTGAGCGGGGGAGCTCAAGAGTACATGAYGCTCAAGTTATTTGAGTTTTCCTTAGCCAGAAGGGCCATGGATTGGCTCGAGAAAGAGATGAAACCCGACTCGTTGACAACTTGTGAGGAAACAACGAAGGCTTTCCTACAAATGTTTTTCCCTCCACAAAAGAACCGTTGAGCTTCAAGCTAAAATTCAAGGTTTCAAGCAAATGGGAGGTGAGACGTTAGGGGAGGCTTGGGAGCGTTTCCGAGAGTACCAAAGGGAGTGCCCTCATCATGGGATCCCCAAATGGTTACTCTACCAAACTTTCTATATGGGTCTAACCAATGCTTCAAAGACAAGTTTGGACGC
>SNQN01000573.1:0-20459 GCA_008642245.1 Bassia scoparia
GAAAGAGTCCAGTTAGGTCTGGTTCTAGACATGATTTGAAAGTGTCTTGTCTAGGTCTGATTCTAGACATGATTTGAAAGTGTCTTGTCTAGGTCTGATTCTAGACATGATTTGAAAGTGGCTTGTCTAGGTCTGATTCTAGACATGATTTGAAAGTGGCTTGTCTAGGTCTGATTCTAGACATGAAAGGACGATACCAGAGTCTAATCCTAGTACCGAGTGACAATTGAAGAGTGTCATTTGAAGAGTGACTTAGAGAAAGTTGACATTTGGACGTGACTTGACTTAACATTGGCGAGACAGTGACTTTGATTGGAGAGAGACAGGGTCAAAAGTGACTTTTCAGGATTTCCACTTGATAGCAATAGACTTGAACACGTAATAGGGCCTTAGGAGACAAGAAGCCCCCAACTGGAAATTAAGGAGCCATGATGACAACGAGCCCCCCAGCGAGACTTTGAGACAACGTGGTTTACGGCTTAGAGTCAACATAGGGAAGGTGGATGGATTGTAGGGATGAGTTCCCCAATAAGATGTACTACCCAAAGGTCAGGTGGCTTTACTTCTTTGGGATTGAGTCAATGAGTCCTTGAAGGTGACCAAAGAATAGGCTATGGTTCGAGAAATAAAAAGGGTCAAATTTGTGACTAAGGGTCAATGATGTGGCTAGATGCTGGGTTGGCTAATGATGTTGGTTCAAGTATGAGTCTATGTCAGGTTCTAAACTGGCAAAACCATAATCGAATTCTTAGCAAGTCAAAGCACTCAAAAGGCCTCAAGTGATTTAATGTTAATGCGGTCGAACCTCGAGAAAAGGCTTCCTACGTATCCTTACGGAATCAGACCACCGTAGTTCTGATGGTAATTTGGACAATGCCTCGTGTGAGAGGGCTTTTGTGGTTGTAATGTGTGGCTGTGGTTTGAGGGTTGAAAAAGGCTCGATGATTACGAAGTGACCCACGGTGCGCAGTGTGCTTTTTAGACTTTTGCTTTTTGTTTGAATTGGGCTTTGAACTTTGGATTTGCATTGGATTGATTTGCATTTGTGAAAACTTTTGTATTGAACTTTGATTTTTGCTTTTTCTTTTTGCCCATTTTATTCTTTTTTTCTTTTCTTTCTTTTGCACGTGTCTTTTCCTACGCACCGTTTGGTCCAAAGGGTTAGGTAGATGTGGGTGATGAAAGAAAGATAGGCTAATTGATAGTGTTTGTGGCTCAAAAGGTTGCAAGGGTTTTTGATTTGATGTGACAAAGGGAATGGAAGGGAGGGGTCATTTTGTGGAGCTGTGAAAGAAGGCCTCTCTGGGGCATTGTTCAAATTTGAATCAGCATTAGATTAAACCAATTGTGGCCAATGAGTGTTGAGACTTGCATAGAATTAGAAAATAATATTGCCAAAACAAATGAATGTTGAATGTACACGGCTTATTGTATAGGAAGAGACTACATAGACTCAAGGGACAGGAATTGAAAGGGACACATGGCTAGGACTAGGACTCTATGACTCAATCCAGAGAAGGCCGCGCAGATCGATGACCCACGCCTTGGGGTGACTCATGAGGCTTTGATGGTAGTGGTGTTTGATGTTTTTCCAGTTGGGCCAAGGAGGTATAGGATTAGGCTTTTTTTGTGGATGATGGAGGGTCAAGAGACATGGGCCTTTTGTGGAGGTAGGATTTGTTTGACTTCTTGCCTCTTTGGGCCCCAGAGACAAGTTGCGAGTCTTTGCTATCTTGCTGAAATCAAGAAATTACACTTTAGAACCCAGAAACAAAAGATTGGTCTACTTGAAAACTCTTAAGAACAAACCTAACTCAGTCTTGAGGTTCTGGACTTAAGGAACTGAACTCGAAAGTAGACTTGAATGGGCTAGACCTAAATCTGATTTAAGGTGCTAGACTCGAGAAAGATTCAAACCTAAGATGGGCCTATTTCAGAATTAAGGACCTCTTAGACCTACGAGCCACTTGAAATTGAAATGGGCTTAGCCTTGAATCAAAGTTCCTAGGGTTGAGTCTATGATCGAACCTAGTTCAGTTTTAAGGTTGAAGTTGAAGCAAACCTAATTCAGATTCAAGGCTCTTGGGTTGAAATTGAATTGAACCTAATTCAGATTTAAGGTTCTTGAATTGGAATTGAATTGAACCTAATTCAGACTTAAGGTTCAAAAGGTCGAATCTAAGTCAGACTTAAGATTCTTGGATTGGAATCGAACCTAGGTCAGATTCTAGGTCGAATGGAGTTTGAAATTGAATTGGATTGGAATGGGCCTAATGGATCATCGAACTTCATGTCTTGAACCATAGATTAAGAGACTGGGCTGGACTGAATGAAGAGTCACAAGTTAACAAGCACATTGATTGAAACACAAAACCAATTTATTCACTTAAGGTCAGGATCTAAGTGAACTATAGGTCGGCTTGGTTAAGTCTGACAGTGTACCATGCCTAAGAGTAGAGCTGGGTCCAATTTCACCACCACAACATTGGTGATGTATGGCCGAGATACCCCTTATATACACGCATCTAGTAACACGTGCATACGCGGCATGGGCGGGATAGGACTTACCTTAGCCATGTGATCAATTAACCACATGCAACCAAGATAAAATCCCCCCTTAAGGTGATCTCGAGCATAGAACATGCCCATATTGAGACCAAGGTGCCTAGGACATGACCCTATTCGAAGGGTCACAAGCAAAATTCAATTGATTATGAATATGGAACTACGAGACTTTCAAGTCTGTCCACTCACCAAATGGTGATTATCCCCAGTGAAGTCGCCAAAAACTGTAGGGCTTCGCCCCGCCTTAGGCAGGGGCGTGACCTCAGCTTCAGTGTCATGGAGTTGAGCCATGGAATCCGCATGTGAATGCGTTGGGGTGTGTCGTCGAATTGAGGGGATCGCCACCGTGCCTATATAGGTTATTCACGGACGCCCGAAACATTGGTGCCAAATTCAATGGCCCCACGTCCAATCAAGTAACCAGTCGTGGGTTCGGGGACATGGTACGAATCAGATCTGTAACCCAATTCGCCCGCATGTAGCGGCCTCTACTCGGTCTCATTGTAGTTCCATAAATCATAACAATTGAATTCAAAGAGCCTATTGAATTGATCTTGAAACACACTAATTACTAGGTGAGTTGCTATTATGTACAAGCAAGACTTCTATAATGGACAAGGCGATCACTTGATTGTTAGTCAATGTTAATAAGGTGCTTAGAAAACCGGTCGTCCATGATTATCTGACTTTAATGTGACAAACGATTAAATTCCGGTCTTGTTTAAACAATATATACAAGTGTGATAGAAGATATATATACAAGACATGAAAACAAAGGTTAGTAAGCATGATAATATGTATAGTGTCCTCCTCACCTTGTCACTGCAAACAATCAAATTGTTAGAACAAAACTCAAAGGAATCGCCTTTCGATTGAATTGCTAATTGAGACAACAAATGCGTTAGTATTGACAATAACAATATGTATAATAAACCAAAAACCATGGAAATATTAAAAACATCAATAAAAACCTACATATTTACATGAAACGATTGAGAAGTGAGTTTCTACATTGCTTTAATTGAATTAAAACTCAAAATAATGGTTAATCAAATTAAAGGAGACAAAAGGAATTGAAAAAGAGTGAAAGAAAGGTTTTTGGTGAGTAATCTCAGATTTATACCCTTATTTCGCTTGTTGATTCGAAAGAGAATCGATGCTTTGAATCGAAAACGAATGTGTTTTGAGTGTTTTGAGAGTGTATAGATGTGTCTCGTGACTTGTGTCTGTGAAGTGTGTCTCGGAGGTGTGAAGTTGTGAAGCTGTCCGGACTGAGCAAGGCAAGGGAGTATTTATAGGCACGAGGCAAAAACGAAGTACAAAAACCCTGCGTATATACGCTCAGGATGAGCGTATATACGCTCATGGGGAGCGTATATACGCTCACCCTCAGCGTATATACGCTTCTCACTTTCCATAGCATTTTGGCAAATTCGTATGTATGTGTTGAGCGTATATACGCAGCATGTGGAGCGTATATATACGCTCCTGGTGAGCGTATATACGCTCAGCATCTGCGTATATACGCTCAATGATTTCGTATATACTTTCCAAAAACCTCGAAATATTTCGATTTCCTCCGATTTTATTCGTGATTTCCCTTGATTCGACGCACCTAGACACCCTTGCTCTCCAAGCAAGGATTTCTAGAATGTTCTAGAAGGTTCCACGTATTTCCGGAGTATTTTCTAATTATTCACGTATTTTCTGCGTATTCTGCGTATTTAAACATTGCAAAATTCATAGAAAATCATAGAAAAATCAGAAAAATAATTTAAAAATATTGGCGGATTCAGAAAAATGTGACGCACATGATGGAAAACAAAAAGCACGAGAATCGCCAGCGTAATTTGTTTGAAAACCTTTGAAAACCTTTGAGTTTATCGAGAAAACCGAAAGAAAATATGTTTGCCTTGTAAGTGACCTTTGCTCAATAGTTCCGAGTACGACCTCACGTATTTCCAACTTTCGTGAGTTCAAAGCATCTTTTCTGAGTCGAAACAAACGCGAGACGCGGTATGTTTCATCACGGATTACTCATTTGGGGAGACACATTTTCAGGTGTCTACAAGTAGGCCAAACAGATGTTTCATGGCCAAGACAGGAGAATCAAGTTCTCAACAGGTAGCTATCTCTCAAATTCGTAATGATAGGTATGAATATGATAGGGATAATTTGCTTGAATGTTTAGATACTAGGCTTGATCAGGTTTTAGAACTGAATAATGCCTATAAAGAAGGCAAAAGGACTATTAAAAAGAAAACTGAGGAATATGAAATTGCTAGTGCTAGTTGTGACCACTTGCAGGAAGTTTGTATGCAGTTGAAAAATGAGAAAGCCAAACTAGAAGTGGAACTAGACAAGTGCAAAGTTGAATTGGGAATAGTTAAGTCAAGACTTCATCTAAATGAGTTTTCTGAAGATGAAGTAAGTGACTTAACTGGTTCTCTGGTGGATTTAAGTTTAAACCCAGAGGATCCAATCGACTTTGCTGCAGCCAAGGAAAGGGCAAAGAATCTGAGCAAGCCTGACCTATTGCAAGCCTTCAACTTGCTAATGGATGATAATCAGGACTTGCACAGGGAATTTGTCAAGACCAAGACTGCACCCCCTACTGTTCCCCCTACTCATCCTAATACTGAAATTAGTCAGATGATAGATGAGTATGAAGGACAGATATGTGATCTAGTTTGTGAGATTCATGAACTGAAGAAAGGCAGGCAGGACAGTCCAGTCAACATGTTAAGTGAGTCTGTGGTTTCAAGCATTAAAATGGATTTGGAAAATTTGAAAAATGACTTTAAATTTATGGACAAAAGTAATGAGCAATTAATGAAAATGCTTGAAACCAAAGACAAAGAGCTTGAAAATAGTAAGAAACATGTTGATAGACTACTGACTGCCCGAGGCAATCTAGATCATGTCTTGTCCTTGCAGGGAAATAGTGGAGGTACTGGTCTAGGGTACACTGCCAGGAAGGCCAGATCCAAGTGGTCACCCAAAGACACTACGTGGATACAGGAATACAAGAAAGGTAAGTATGTGACTGCCAAAGATATGCATGTGTGCAATTTCTGTGGTAAGGGTGGTCACAAAATTCATGAATGTGTTCACAGGAAGAGAAGCAAAGATAAGAACAGTAAGCATGTCAAGCTGGTCTTGGTCAGGAAGGACCAGAAACAACCTACTGTTGATGAATCGGGACCCAATCTTGGTTGGGTTCCCAAACCTAACGTTTGATTTGCTTTTGCAGGCTAAAGTGAGGGGAGATACCTACTGGTATTTGGACAGTGGCTGCTCAAGACACATGTCAGGACACAAGGAACAGTTCCTCTCACTTGCAGCCTATGAAGGGGGAAGAGTCACTTTTGGGGACAACAGTAAGGGTACTATTGTTGGCCTAGGTAAGGTTGGTAAGTCTCTTTCCCAAGCTATTGATGATGTATATTATGTTGAGGGCTTGCAACATAATCTCTTGAGCATATCCCAACTGTGTGACAAAGGCAATAGAGTCGAGTTTCAAGCTGATCTTTGTCACATAATTAGCAATCAAACAGGTGAACTGGTCTGCCAAGGAACCAGGTTTGATGATGTTTATATCACATATCTGGATAAAATTCCTAAGGACAAGTCCATTTGTTTGAGTGCTGTCACTGAAAAGAATCAGTGGCTTTGGCATAAAAGATTTGGGCATGCTAGCTTGACACTTTTGAACAAACTCAAAACCCATGACTTAGTGGTTGGACTTCCAAACATTAAGTACGTGGTGGATAGAGTATGTTCAGAATGTGCCAAGGGTAAGCATGTCAAATCATCTTTTAAGCCAAAGAGAGAGGTCAGTACAAGCAGACCACTTGAACTGATCCATATAGATTTGTGTGGTCCTATGTGTGTCTAGAGCAGAAGTGGACACATGTATGTTTGTGTTATGGTTGATAACTATTCCAGGTACACCTGGACTCTGTTCTTGTCTGCCAAAGATGAGACATTTGATGAGTTCGAGGTGTTGGTAAAACAGTTGCAGAACTAGTTGAACTGTTCACTGGTTGCGGTAAGATCTGATCATGGTACTGAATTTGAGAATGCTAGTTTTACTAACTACTGCAGGGACAACGGTGTAAGTCACAACTTTTCAGCTCCAAGAACTCCACAGTAGAATGGAGTAGTAGAGAGGAAGAACAGAACCTTAGAGGAGATGGCCAGAACAATGCTTATTGAAAGTGGTCTCCCTAAGAGTTTCTGGGAGGAAGCAGTAAGTACAGCATGTTACATCCTAAACAGAGCATTGCTTCGTCCCATTCTGAAGAAGACACCTTATGAACTCGTAAGGGGTAGAAAACCCAATATTGCACACTTGAGAATCTTTGGATGTAAGTGTTATGCGCATAATAATGGGAAGGAACAGTTGGATAAGTTCGACCCTAGGAGTGATGAGGGAGTCTTCCTTGGATACTCCACACAGAGTAAGGCATACAGGGTCTTTAACAAAAGGACCTTGTGTATTGAGGAGAGTGTCCATGTAATTTTTTATGAATATAACATGTTCTCTAAGATTCCACAGGTTACTGAAGATGACTCCATAGGATTATTGGAGTTCACTGGAGAACAGTTCACTGGTCCAGCTACTGATCAGGTAAGGGAACCAGACTCACCTACTAATCTAGCACCAAATGGTGATGGAGAGTCTGGTAATGAAATTGTGGAAGATACTGAAGAAGACAATCCACAGGAGGACAGTGAACAGGTAAGTAACTCAGGGGGAACTATCAACAACTCGGTTGACCCCACTGAGAATTAGGTAAGTGAACAGGAGTAGAACACTAAGCAAACTGGTCCCCCACAGAACTTACAGGGTGCATCAAGTGAGGGGGAAAGTTTGCCTAGTGGTAATGCCAGAGAGAATGCACAAATGAATACTGGTTTTAAAAGTTACAAATATTAGTCTTCTCATCCCACAGAACAAATTTTAAGCGACATTAATAAGGGGATTCAAACTAGAAGATCTGTTTATCAAAACTTTTGTGCATTCTACTCATTTTTGTCTAGTACAGAACCCACGGACTATAAAATGGCACTGTCTGATCCTGATTGGGTCTTGGCTATGCAAGATGAGCTGAACCAGTTCCAGAGGAACAGTGTTTGGCATCTTGAGCCTAGACCAGAAGGCAGAACAGTTATTGGTACTCGATGGGTGTTGGATCGACTGAACAATACAAGAGGGGGGGTGAATTGTATTGAGGAACTTAAGTTACTTTTCGCGGAATTAAAAGAAACTTAATCAAAGAAACACGAGCAAAGGGAATTTTCCAAACACAGAAACCCTCAAGACAAACGCCAAGAGAGAAAAAACTGTGGCCTGATGCAACACACACCTAATTACAATCTAAGACACTCGTTCTCAGTTCACAAGGAACTTCTTGAACCCTCGCAACCAACCCCTCTGTTGGTCACACTCTCTAAAACTCGATTTCTATGAAATCCCTCGGCTATGAATCTCACTCACAACCCCACGCTTCAATCAACAGAAAGAAGCACTTACAACTCAATGTAAAACAATCCTAAATGCTTGGTCTTAATATGAAATAAAGCTCTGATTGAATTCTTTGCTCAAGGTGTTGTATGTTAATTTCCAACTGAGTGTATTTATAATGTAACCACGAAGTGCGTAGAAGACAAGCAGTAAGTCCACTACCACACTACTCCCTTTTTGTAGGAGTAATGCTTGTAGTGGAACTTGACCAGCAAGCTCCATCACTCCACGTTTACTTGAATCAGATATAGCCGTTTAATCCCTTAAAAATCTCAGTTAGTTACACACGTTTTCTTCATAACCGATTTCCCTATTTTTATGGCTCTTCCTTTTTTATCAAACCGATTTAATTCAGAAAACATTTTTTCAAAGATAAAATACTTTAAATAAGGAAAGATATAATATAAAGTTTTTAAGAAATTTTCTAACAGAAAATTAATCTTTAATATTTTATGAAAAGACTTTATTATATAAAATCATATATACAATTTCCTAGGCTTTATTTAGACAAATATATTTTCACAAAATACCGGATTAAAATTCTTTAATAGATTAAATCACAAACTTAATATTTATTTTCCTTTTTATCCTTTGAGCAATATTTCATATATTATAACCAAGCAGTACAATACATCTAGAACCCTAAATCTACTGTACCCAATGTCGAGTCATTTTTACAAGGAACTCAACCTTCCTTGACTTTGAACTTCTTCCTTGAGTTCTTCCATTTCTCCAACCAAGTCACAGGAACTTCTTCCTTCTCCTAAGGATGTCCTTGCTCCATTAAGACTTCTTGAAACATGGAACCTTTAAACACATCACTAAACACACATATTAGATATTAACATATAGAGTTTGCTTTCTTGGTTTGGAGTGCCATTCATCAAAACTTAGGGTTCAACAATGGGTCTTCAAAAACAAATTGGATGACCTTGGTACAATAGTCCGAAATAAAGCTAGGCTTGTGGTGCAAGGTTACAATCAGCAGGAAGGGATTGATTATGATGAGACCTTTGCACCTGTTGCAAGACTTGAAGCCATAAGAATACTAATTGCTTTTGCTGCTCACATGAATTTTAAACTGTTTCAGATGGATGTCAAGACAGCCTTTTTGAATGGCTACTTAAAAGAGGAGGTATATGTTGAGCAGCCTCCAGGCTTTGAGGATGCACTGTTCCCCAACCATGTGTACAAGTTGGACAAGGCATTGTATGGTCTTAAACAAGCTCCTAGAGCTTGGTATGAAAGATTGTCTAACTTTCTGATGGATAATGGTTACAAAAGGGGGACAGTGGACAAGACCTTGTTCATCAGGACAAGGGGCTCTGATTTACTAGTTGTACAGATCTATGTAGATGATATTTTGTTTGGTGCAACTAATCAGATGCTATGTAATGAGTTTGCTGATCTTATGCAGAGTGAATTCGAGATGAGCATGATGGGGGAACTAGGGTTCTTCCTTGGGCTGGAGATCAAGCAAACAGATGATGGGATCATGATCCATCAGCAGAAGTACTTGAAGGAACTACTGAAGAAGTATGGTATGCAGAACAGTAAGGCATACGATACACCTGTTCCTACTTCATCCAAACTGGATGCAGATGAAGGGGGAACAGCTGTTGATGCCACACTGTTCAGAGGTATGATAGGATCTCTTCTGTACCTTACAGCTAGCAGGCCTGACATCATGTTCTCTATGGGGTTGTGTGCTCGATTCCAGAGCAACCCCAAGGAGTCACACTTGAAGGCTGTAAGGAGGATACTCAGGTACTTAGTAGAAACAAATGATCTGTGTCTGTGGTACCCCAGAGGTAGTACAGCTGAACTGGTTGGGTTAGTGATGGCAATGGACCGGATCCGGGCAGGGTCCTCAAGGATCCGGACTCGGATCCGTTTTTTAGGGTAGGATCTAGATCCTACTCGGATCCATCAGGGTCCTAAATTTTAGGACCCGAATCCAGATCCATCTGGATCCTACGGATCCGGGTCCTAAATGGATCCTTTCTTAATTTTTTAATTCTAATAAAAATAATAAATATTGAAACAAATTTTTGATTAAAAAAAGCCTAAAACAACATACATCTCCCATATTTGTGAGTTTACAAGTAATAATACATGATTAAAGATTTAAAGTACGAGAAAATCCAAATTTCAAAACACAAATACACATTACAAGTTTACAACAATTACAAAAATCTAACTATTACACAAAATAACTTCACTTTAGTCCTTCACTTGGATTAATCTTCTTCACTACTAACATCATCAACATCCTAAACAAAATAAAAACAACCCAATGGAATATTAGTTAGTGCACAAGTTTAATACAAAATGGAAAAAAGAGAACACATATTACACAATACACACCATATCAATGATGTCTTGGGCATCTACATCATTGTCACAATCTTCATCAATTGTGGAGCAAGAATAATTCCCTTCAAGTGTGCCTTTGATGATAAAGGGAAAAAAAAGAGCTCATTATACAATGATGTAAGTTATTTAATAAAAATGAAGGAATAAAGATTGAAATATTGAATGAAATTTTACCTTTGACATCATCAACCAACCAACTTTGCAAGCACATTAAAGCCTCTATGGTTTGAGAATGAAGCCTAGAACGATGAGCACTAATCACCCTTCCACCCATGCTAAAGGCACTTTCCGAAGCGACCGAAGAAACTGGAATAGCAAGAATATCTTTGGCAATTTTCTTCAAAGTTGGGCAATTAGTGTCATTCTTCCACCAATTAAGTACTTTAAAATTCGGATCCTCATCCATAGTAGCACTCTCCAAATAGTTGTCAACTTCCCCCCTCAATGGTGTTGTTCTAATCTTTTGTCTCTTTGATCTAGCAAAATCATCCTCATCACCACACTCATTAAACCCTCTCTTCAATGGTGATTGTTCACTCAAGACTTCATTCTTATTTTCATACTCACGAACAAGTTTATCAAGAGTGTTTCTTACTCTAGTCACTTCAACATTGGCATTATCTCCATATAACTTCCCAAAGTAATGAACCACACAATCTAATTTGTTTCTAGGATCTAGAATTGCCGCAATAGCCAAAATTCCATTTATTTGTGACCAATATTTATCAAATTTTTCAACCATACTCAAAGCCATGGTTTTAATGACCTCATTACTATCATCTTGCACCCAACGACTTAAAGCAAGCCTAATCTCACAAACAGTTCGGAAAAACAAATTCGCGGTAGGATGATTTCTAGAGGAGAATACCTTTGTGGCCTTGTAGAATATTTCTAATTTTTGACAAACAATAGTAGCCATTTGCCATTCATTGTCACTAGGAACATTGAACTTAAGCCTTTTGTTCAAACGTTTCAATTTATTAAAAACATCTTTAAAAGGCAAGCTAGATTCAATCATCAAGTAGGTAGAATTCCACCTAGTTTTAACATCAAGACCAACCCTTTTTGGTTTGTTCACATTCAAAAGACGACACGCCTCCTCAAATTTCTCAATTCTTTTAGGGTTAGACATCCAAAATGCAACACATTCTCTAACCGTGGATATAGCATTATCTATTACTTGCAAACCATCTTTGACAATCAAGTTAAGAATATGTGCACTACACCTCATATGCAAAAAATCTCCATTTAACACCAAACAACTACTTTCCAACTTATCCAACAAAACATTTATCATCGCATCATTTGTACTACAATTATCAACAACAACATAAGAGATTTTGTTTTCCAAAGAATAGTGAGACATACTCTCCAAAAGAATCTTAGCAATAACTCCATTTGTATGCGGACTTGGCACATAAGAAAACCTATAATAACAATATAAGACAATTATTTCATAACATAATAATACAAGTCTATGACCAACAAAGCAAATATTAAAATGTACCTTATGCTTCGACAATGTAACATCCAATTGTCATCAATGAAATGTGACGTTACGGCCATGTATCCCTTCTTTTGGTTGGAAGCTGTCCACATATCAGTTGTTATTGCCACTCTACCCTCAATACTTCTTAGCAAAGCCCTAAGAGAACCTCTTTCATTGTTGTACATCTTCAAGACATCACTCTTCAATGTGTTCCTTGAAATCATCTTGAAATCATCATTCAAGCTCTTCACAAAACTCCTAAAACCAATATGGTCCACAATTGACAAAGGATACTCATGTATGACCACCATCTTAACCAATTCTTTTCTTGAAACATCTTGATCAAATATAACTTTTTTGCCCTTCTCCTTAATTGCCAAAGAAGTAGTACCATGATCTTCGGTCTTTAACTTTAATTGTGATTGACCACTCGCAAGCCTCAAGTGCCTTCTTGGACAATGTTTCTCGGCATGTTTTCTCAAATGTGAAGTTCCAGAAGCTCTAGAATATGAAAGAACACGTTTACAATCCTTGCACTTTGCCCCTTCAACACCATTGCGAGTTATATGTTCAAAAGTATCCCATGCTTTTGAAGTATGTTTCTTACTTCTCTTACCACCAACACCTTCTTTTTCATCCCCTATTTCCACAAACCCTTCCAGTACATCTTTATCCCCATCCCCATCAGAATCGGCAAGTACAACAAAATCTTGTTCATTAGGATGGCTTGAACCAGCATCACTATCTTTGAAAGACAAATTTTCATCCATATTTACTGAAAAACAAACAACTAGCAATTAAACCAACAACTTTATATGACAAAATCAGCCATTTAAATAGGAACTAAACTAACAGAAACAGAAAAACGAATTGCAAATTTGTCTACCAATTTACAGAAACAGAAAAAACGAATTTACAGAAAAAAAACGAATTAAACTAGCAATTAAAGTAGCAATTAAACTACCAATTTACAGAAAAAAAACGAAAGTTAACAAACAGAAACAGAAAATTAACAAAATGAAAATTAACAAACAAAATTACAGAATCAGAATTAGCCAAACAAAATGAAAATAAAAATGAAAAAAACGAAAATTAACAAACAGAATCAGCCAAACAAAATGAAAATTAACAAACAAAATTACATAATCAAACGAAAATTAAAATGAGACATACGAAACTTACAGAATGAATATCAAACGAAAAATAAAATAAAAAAAAACGAAACTGAAAATTGCAAGTAGCAGCGGCAAAATTGAAACAAAAACTGAAAACTGAAAATGAGTATCAAACTTACAAGTTACAACGAACGACGGGGTACTCCGGAAACGTAGCAGCGGCAACTTCGGCAAGCAGGCAGCAGCGTTTAGCGTTTAGCAGGCAGCAGTACAACGAGATTTGAATATCTGATGTTTAGGGTTTGAGAGAATTGAGGCGTGTAAGTGTAAGTGTGTAGTGCTAGTGTTTGATGTTTGGACTTTGGACATTAGTTTTGGGCCAAAAAGGATATAGAGTTATAACATATTCAGTAAATCAATAAAAATATTTTAGCTTATTAAAAAAAACGGGTAAACGGATCCGGGTCCGGGTCCTAAATTAGGACCCGGTCCAGATCCGTTTTTTAAAAAGAGGACCCATATCCTACCTGGATCCATCAGGGTCCTAATTTTTAGGATCCATATCCGTTAAAAACGGATCTGGATCCTCGGATCCGGGCAGGGTCCTGTACCCGCTGCCATCTCTAGGTTGGGTACACAGATGCGGATTATGCAGGATATCTGGTTGATAGAAAGAACACCTCAGGTATGGCACACTTCTTGGGATCATGTTTGATCTCTTGGGGTTCAAAGAAGCAAAATACAGTTGCTTTGTCCACGACAAAAGCTGAATACATAGCTGCTGCAGCTTGCTGTTCTCAACTGTTGTGGAGAAAGAGTCAGTTAAGAGACTTTGGTGTATTATTAGATTGTGTTCCAATACTTTGTGATAATACAAGTGCTATTAACATTTCTAAGAATCCTGTGCAGCACTCCAAGACCAAGCACATCGAGATCAGACACCACTTCCTTAGGGATAATGTGGAGAAAGGTAATGTGGAGTTGCTATTTTGTAAGAGTGAAGATCAGCTTGCTGACATCTTCACTAAACCATTGTGTAGAGAGTCTTTTTGTAGGTTAAGAGTCTTGTTAGGTTTAGTTAGACTTAGATAGAAAGGTTTCTTTTTGTTTTTCCCTTAATGATTGGCTAGATTAGTACTCTTGGATGTATATAGTGCACATAATTTTGTTGATTCTATTCGTATCATATTGAAGCATGAGCAGGTGAAGTGAACTAAGTTGCCCAGAACAGGTGAACTGTTTGGGGTAATGGAACAGTACAGGAGAACAGCAGATGTCCACGTATATGTTCTTGCCAAATACTCAAGGTTTTGGAAAGAATTAATCAAGTATCCCAACTGCTTCCAGTTGTGATATTTGTACAGTTCAAATTTGAAATTTTTGGCAAAAATCGAGGTAATGGAATCTTTCCATAACCGGTTGCCATGTCATCATTGGTAAGTTGAGTTCATTTATGGGAAGTTATTTCCCTCAACCTTCCACTTCTTCTACTTAACCGCCAAGCATCTCTCTTTCCATAACTTCTCTTTGATCTTCACTATATATATATACATTGCTTCCCCTTTTCTTTTTTCATCTCTGATCATCATTCACTTCAAGTTCTCGAAGTCTCTCTATTTCTCTCTCGAGTTCATCATCTCGGTTTTTGTGCAATTTTGATCGGAAAATTACTGATACAATGGGGAAGAAAGCATCATCTGGTAAGACTGGAAAGGGTAAGAGAGGTACAACTGTGAAGTCGGAAGCCATTGTTCCGACTGAGCACTCAGACCACACCATCAACACCACTGTCACAGTTGCCTCTTCTCCACTACCACTGGTCACTCCACCCGTGCAGTGGTACTTAGACTCCACCACTCAAACTCCCATGCAACCTCCATCACAATCAATTCAACCCACAATTCCATCTTTACCACCACAAAATCAACCCACAATTTCACCACCACCACAACAAAACATCTCACCACCACTACTAAAGGCCCAACCAATCTCTTCAAACCAAACCCTAACTCGACTGAACCCAGTCTTACACCCTCTAATCAAAACCCTAGTCAGGAATCAAACCCTGCTTTGGTTGAGATCATTAAGGGGGAACAAGGTTCAGCTGCTAAGGACCTAGCTGAGGTTCTTGAATCTGAAATTCTTAAGCCTTCAGCCAAGCTTAATGAGGAGAAGGGTGACGAAGATGATGAGGATGATGTTGTAGTTACTGGTGAAGGGTCTCAGGTGGCTCAAATTTCGAGAATGGTCGTTGGGAGGGCAACCAGAGCATCTGGCTCAAAAATCATGGAGAAGGAAACCGTGATGAAGCAGGAACAGTCTACTGGTACCCCCAAGGGAACCAAGAGGAAAACACCTGTTCCCCGTTCTGCTAAAGGTAAACCAGTTGCTTCTCTTTCTACTGTTCAGTCTTCTAAGAAGAATGTTATGTCTGGTCGTGGTTGTGAGCCTGGTTATTGGGAAATTCCTGCATTGCTTGAAGTGAAATAGATTTTAGAGTTTCAAGGTTGGTTAAGTTACATTCGTGTTGTGAAAAAGGCATATGTTGAACCTGTTAAAGAATTTTATGATAATTTGTTTCAATATCCTGATGGTAGTTTGGTTAGTACTGTGAATGATAAAGATGTGAAAGTGTCTATGGCGTCGTTGGCAAAATTCATGAAGGTACCTAGGGATGGGTATTCTGGGTACAGTTCAGATGGTTGGCCTATTGTTTCTGGTGTAGGTCAAGATGAGATAATGAAGTTCTTGTTTGGGAAGATAATTAGGACTAGGGAGGGGTTTAAGTCCACTAGTATGAAGGAACTTGTAATGTGGGTCTTGCATTCTATCTGCAGTAAGGTGTTGATTCCAAAATCACAGGGTAGGGGTTCAGTTAGAATTAGGGGTGAAAGTTCGGTTTGCGGTTCGGTTTTTTACCAACTCCAAATCCAAACCGTATTATTTCGGTTTTTAGATTTTCACTCCAAATCCAAACCATATATTATTTCGGTCCAAACCAAACCAAACCGAACCGAAAATTTCGGTTTTTTGATTTGGACTCCAAACCAAACCGAAATTTGTACTTAGTTTTTTTTGGCCACAAAATTTCAGTTATTTTAACCAGAAAATTATCGAAATAAAATTATTATAAATATTTAATAGAAAGCAAACAACTATATTAATAAGTAGTACATAAGTCAAAGCCAACAAGGCAACAACAATCTAAATTTAACAATTAACAATTTAACATCCTGAATTAAAAAGCCAACATTAACAATCTAAAATTATTTAAACAATCTAAATTCAACAACAATATTACAACCCAACTAAACTTGAATTAAAAAACATTAAAGCAAGGCCTAAATTATTACAAAGCAATCCAGTAGCAAGTACATCCCGTCATGGCCCTCATGGGAGATCAACCAACAAACGCTTTGTCGATATCATCACCAAGAGTCATATGCCCCAAGTCTAGGAAAAAAAATTGAATTACAAAATGTTAAATGAATATTAATCAAGTTTAAAAACAAAAAACATATATACTTGTACTAAATTACTAATAATATTACCTTCTTCTAGTTGTTCAACTTCCTCTAAACATTCTTCAACACTTGGTAATGGAGAAGCACGCAACCAATTTTGGGCACAAACAAGTCCTTCTACAACCCGCGGAGTTAAGGAGCTCCGAAATGCATCCAAAAATCTTCCACCAGTGCTAAACGCACTCTCAGAGGCCACTGTTGAAATCGGGACAACAAGTACATCGCGAGCCATACTCCCCATGGTAGGAAACCTTGCACTATTAAACTTCCACCACCCCAAAATATCAAATTCTTCATCATTATCCTCCTCCGTATCCTCTTCCAAATATTTGTCCAACTCAAGTTTAGCATCCCCCTCTTTCTCAAACTTGTGTTTCTTATACTTACTCATCAAAGCCTCAATTTTTTTATGTTTAGGAGAAAATTGTGTTTGATCCTTACTAGATGAAACCTCTTCCTTCAACACATCACTAGATGAGAAACTACGATACTCCTCAAACATGGCATTCAAACCATCCCTCAATTTACTTATCAAGGTACTTGCCACATTAGCATCATAAATTTGGGTTATCATCCACTCAACATAATCAAGTTTATAACGCGGATCAAGTACAACAGCAATAAAAATCAACATGTTCATTTTTTCCAAATCACCCCAATATTTATCATACTTCTCCTTCATTTTTCCAGCCATAACACACATTTCAATATCATCACTTGATTCTAACTCTTTCAATAGTAAAGCAACATTCACCAACTCATGAAAAAATAAATTGGAAGTGACATGTAGAGAGGCTGATACACGCAAGGTAAGATCATAGAAGGCTTGCAAAAATTCAGAAAATCTTTTCACATTATTCCAATCATCATAAGTAGGCATACCCTTATCCTTACCCTCCCTTTCATTCAACTCTATCACATAGTGAGTGTCTTCCTCACCATACCTCTCAAAAGCAGCTTCAAGGTCAATGGCAGCACTTAACATCAAATAGGTCGAGTTCCACCTAGTAGGCACATCAAGACATAACAACTTTTTGGAGTTTATTTTTTCCTCCGAAACACATTTCTTAAACCTTTGCAACCTAGCAGGGGATTGTTTGATGAATCTCACAGCATGCCTAACACGACTAACAGACTCATGCATTGTCTTTAAACCATCAGAAACAACCAAGTTGATAATATGTGCAACACAACGCATGTGAAGATACTTCCCCTTAAGAACCCCAGATTTCCATTGATTAATTTTCCTTTTCAAGTATCCTACTGCAGTGTCATTTGAACTAGCATTGTCTACCGTTATGCGAAAAATATTTTCAAGCTCCCAATCAAGCAAACATTTCTCCACTTCTTTTCCTATTTCCTCACCCTTATGACTTGAGATAGGACAAAAATTTAGAATTCGTTTTTGCAACTTCCAATTGTTATCAATAAAGTGAACAGTGAGACACATGTAATTAATTTGTTGAATGGAAGTCCATGAATCGGTGGTCAATGAAACCCTTGAATTACAATTCTTTAATACATTTTAAGCTTTCTTTTCTCACTCAAATAAGTTTGATAACAGTCCTTAGCTACTGTGATTCTGCTAGGAACATGAAACCTAGGCTCCAATGCATTACTGTAATGTCTAAACCCGACTCCCTCAACAAACTTAAAAGGCAGTTCATCAACTATCACCATGAAAGTTAATAATGCTTTTCTAATACTTGCAGGATCATACTTTTGATAAACTAATTGACTAGTACCATCACCAACTTTAGCACCTTTGAATGACAACACACTTTGCTTAGAATTCTTAGGAGTGTTATAGGGATACTTACGACATCTATTAATGTGACCCCACAACACAGACGTGCCATACTTACGACATCTATTAATGTGACCCCACAACACAGACAGCAAAGAAATAAAATCAAATAATACACAAATAATTCAGATAAATCAGATTGAATCAGATAATTCGACAGAAAAAATAGATCTATTCGACAAACTCACAAACCCTAATTCGACAAAAATCACATTTCGAACATTTGGAAATAATTTCAGCAAAATAATTAACAAACAAGATAATTAACAAAAATAATTAGCAAATTAATCAACATTTCGAACATAATTAGCAAAATAATTAGCAAGATTTCGAACATAATTAGCAAAATAAATAGCAAAATAACATACCTTAAGTCGTGAATTAGCAGATGTGAAGAAGAGACTATGAGGGAGTGAGGAGTGAGAGTGAATGAGAGTGTTGAGAGTTGAGTTACTTGAGTGAACGTAGCAGAATAGCAGAAGCAATGAAGCAGACGAGTGAGGCGGAAGAAACAAGAGTGTCTGAAATGAGTGAAATGTGAGTATGTCTGAAATCTAGGGTTTTTTGTGGTTTATTAAATATCTGGGCCTTAAACATGCTGAGCCCAATTAGAAGTGAACTGCCCCAACTGCCCAACATGCCTAATAATTCGGTTTCGGTTTGGAGTTCGGTTCTAGGAACTTCAAACCGACTCCAAACCGAAAACCGAAATTCACAAAAAACTCAGTCCAAACCGCACCGAATTAGGAAAAAAAACCGAACCATATTAGTTGTTCGTTGCGGTTCGGTTCGGTTTGCGGTTTTAAACCGTTTTAGTTTTACCCCTAGTTAGAATTATGGACATGGTTTTAATGTACCTCATGCTGAAAAACGTCAAGATAAACCTGCCTGCCCTAATGATTGAGCATATGATGGCCTGCAAAACCTCACCCTCACACTCTCTAGCCTATGGATCCCTTATCTCTGGGATTCTCATGAATGAAGGATTGTCTTTGGATGGAGACACTATCCCGGCTCAGAAATTCTCTATGAAAATTCTGCGCCAAAAGGGATCGGATATCCATGATGACAAGCTGTGCTTTGCTGGTCAAATTCCGGCTAAAAAAGCTCCTGCCCATACCACTAAAAAGAGAAAGGTAGAGGAGACCAGTACAACTACTGATCTCACCCCACTACTATCCAAAATAGAGAAGTAGGACGAGACACTCTCTCAATTGGTGTCTTTAGTGCATGGCTTGACCACATCCTTCACAGAGAGGCAAGGGAGTTTAGAGGAAAAGCTGAATGAGACTAGAGATTGGGTCACTAAGTTGAAAGCTGGGGGAACAGTAGAACATGTAGTCACTGGTACTGGTCAGAAGGTTGAGACCACTCCAACTGTTCGGGCTAYTGTTGCTGCTACTGCTGGATAGACATCTGCTGCTGCTACTGGTCATCGTTCTGAGGTTAAGGGATCAGTTGAGAAGCAAACTGAGGATGATGAGGAGATCGACCTTGAGGAATCAGCCAACTCCTCTGCTGATGGAAGCCAGGAGGAAGAAGAAGAGGATGATGCTGAGGAAGAAGATGCTGATGCCGATGATCCTGATGAGGACGAGATGGAGGATGAAGAGGACGATGATGATGATCTGTTCTAGCCTTCTGTCCCCCTCCCCCTATCTATTTAACTGTTTTTGGTATCTGTTTTCCTAACCATTTTACAAGACATTTCTTTGATGTAATTTGGTTTKTGTTTAACWCTACTGAACTATTGCTCTGCCTGTTTACTTTGCTTTTGGGATTGTGAATTGTGAAATTAATAGGCTTATGCAGATATGTGATATGAATTAGTGGTTGATGCCACTGTTTGGATGAAAACGATGGTTTGTGCATGCCTTGCTATCTTTGAGTTACTTTTTAATGATGCCAAACGGGGGAAAATGGTCAAAAGTTATGGAAGCCTTAAGTCTAGCTGTAGATTGAGTCTTAGAATGGTTGTTAGTTTAATTAGTTTTTTTTGCTTTTATAGGAAATAACCAAGTTAGTTGGTTGTTTCACTTAGAGTCGAAAAAAT
>SNQN01000573.1:28964-50102 GCA_008642245.1 Bassia scoparia
ACTCGGGTTCCTTCATTCTCTCACTATTATTTATCTCATATTTACCTTATCATCTTCATCTCTCTGTTCTTCAAAATTTTTGGGTAAAATTGCTGTCTTGCTCTAATTGCTTCCATGGATTCATATTGTTCCTCATCTAGTGTTCACTTTCATTGTGGTGTGTGATTTGTGCAAGGGAATTGGTGTAGAGTTGCTGCTTGCCCGAATTCGAATTGTCTTTAATCGAAGTTGATGGAAGTTCGAGTCTCTTAATCTGCTTCAAACACCAATATACCCTATTATAAATGTAGGAAATGTGGTGAATTTAGTTGGGTATTCGAAAATGATGTCATGTCCTTTGAAAGATGTGATTTGAATATGAATTATACAGTTGGGGAGGAAATTAGGGTTTTGCGTAGAGAATTTAAGTCATTGATGGCTTTTCTTAATGTTGTGGTGGAGGTTGGTGTTGTTATGTATATGCTTCTTTTTTGTTGTTAGTTTGAAGTGAATGTATGGAAATAAATTGAAATGATTGTAATGCATTAGCCATCATGTACTCCTTGTTCAATTGTGGAATAAATGAAGGTTTTTGGCTACTTTTTTTTTTTTTTTTTTTTTAACTATTTATAATCTCAGTTCTTGATTATGTTGTTTTAATCTCTGGAAATTGAAGTTATAAGCAACAAATTGAACTTTAGACTTGTAAGCAACAATATTTCAAGCTCAGTAATTAGGAATGAGATTATGCTACTTTAAGTAAGTTGGAATGAGATAAATCATGTGGTTCAATAATTCAAACGCTGCAGTATCATATACTCCAAATTAAAATTACAAGCATGCTAAACCAAACTGAACGCTAAAACCAGTACTTGCTAAAATTCCAGCGAACTCTTAAGCAAAACAACTTATTTCCAAAATAAAACCGTATCAATACAAGTGAATTCTTAAGCAGTGCAAAATCAAAATCCAGTGACAAACTRTATCAGTACAAGTGGACTGTAAAGTCAAAATGTGTCCAAAAATATCCAAAAGCATGATCAGCAACCTATTCCATTCCATAACACCAAGTATCATACAAGTTAGTAGCCTCAGTCATCATTTGGTTGACTTCCTATTTGGGACAAAACCTCTTTTGTTTCTTTGCCTTTCTTTCTTGCCTCTCCCTAGTTGCTGTGTGCTTCTTTTGTTTCATCTATCCAAACGAGGTTGTTGACATGAATTTACCGATTTCCGATTGACGCACCCTATCTCATTGTTTTATTTTTCGGATAAAAAATATCCGGGCATATCCCAACTCCGTTTTTTAAAACTGTCGGAAAAACCAACCGGATGATCAGTTTTGAAATTCACTAAAGAGTCGTACCGGCATCCGGAATTATATTTACACAATGCGGGATATCCTCGTATTCATACGATAATTATCTAGCCCTTAAACAAGTGAAAAAGCAAAATCAATGTTTATTACAGATACAGTAAGAATTTTTGTTTGGGACCAACAATTAAATTCAACCATCATGCATTGTGTCCAGTGCATTACAGTAGATAGTTTCAATCAGAGCAATGAATAAAAGAAGCGTTAACACTTAACACAAGTGAAAAGCAAAATCAATCTTTTACTACTACTAAGTGCAATCTAATCCAAAGTTCAAGATATAATTCCCTAAATATTGAAATTTGCTTATATCAGCCTTACTTGTAAACATTCTCCTAAAGATACGCAATCGGTAATATTAAACAATCGAAAATCATTCAGAGTTAAATATTCATGAAATATACAATCTGTATAACCAAAAATACCAATTCAATGTTCCAAATACTTCGTATAAGTAATTACATAGCTCAATCAAGAAAATTGGCAAAATTCATTGCGACATCTATGGTCATCCAAACACGCATATAAATTACTATACTAGCTAATCTTACAAATTTAGACAATTACTTGCTCAAGTGCCGTAAAATCTTCAAAAACAGATTCGATAATCGGCTTTTCCGATATCCATTTCCAAAGAATTCGCGTTTATCATCTCTTGGATTCTATATTCGAGAAGAATACCGATCAAAAAACAAATTTCTCGTAAAATTCTGATATTCGAAAAATTCTGACCGGATAATTTGCCCGGGTATTCGAGCCTTGACGAGACTGACACAGCCCTAGTCACACAGGCTGCAATTCTATGCATTCTCTTTTGCAGTTGCGCCCCCCCTCCCCCCCACAAATCTTGATGTTGTGGCCATAGTGACCACATTTAGAACACCTTATAGTCTTGGACCTCTTTGTTTTTGGAGCTTCCCCTTCTTCTCTCCTTCTATTCGTGTAAGGTCTACCAACTCTTCTCTTCAAAGGTGGTGGGAGGACCATGTGTTGACCTTCGAAAGTGGGCCATTGTTCTTTATCAGGTATAGCTGCAATGTTGTGGGAGTAYATTCTATGTAGGTTGCCACTGAATACCAACTGTTGACATAGGAGTGAGGGTCTTGCTTTGATGCAATCAAGGCTCTCATTGCATGTCTACAAGGTATTCCAGTAAGTTGCCATGCCCCATATGCACACTTTTGCCTATTTATGCTCAATGGGAGCTGGCTCTTCCCTTCATGGATTTCAAACTCCCCCGGTGTTGACATGTATGCTTTGCTATAAAAAGTTTCCTCCTTAGTGTCTCGTAGGAGTTTCATCAAATGCATCATCATCCCAATTCTGGCCTTGCTGTTGTCTTGTAGAAATCCTCACCATACACACTCTTCTTATGCCTAAATTTACATAAACATGTCAATTTGGTGCAAATTATTATACATTAAAGACWTGAAAATAATTGACTTATTTCTATACCTTCAAGCAAAGTTAAAACTAGCATGCATCTATCCACTCCTAATGTGGAGTTGAAACTTTCAAAAAAGTTGGATGTGTTGATGTCAGTGCATAAGCTTGTGTTTTTAGGTTATCTTTGATAGGTATGTGAAAAGTGTGTCAATAGTGCGAACAAATCTATTACAAAGCTTGAATAACGATAAAAGTATATCCCTGGATGAACACATTCTTCTACCCTCGCTCCCTTTCCATTTCAATAGCAAAACGAAAGGTCATTGCCTCAATCATTTTGGCATCCCTGTCCCGCAAAAAGGTCCTTGACATGGCCCCAAGCCCCCACAACCTGGCTAGCAGCACCCCAAGCCATAACTTTGATACCAATGCTCCTCTGATGCAAGTTTATTGCAGAATCAAAGTTCAATTTTATTATATATCCTTCATACAGGGCAKCCCATGAGCTCATAACACGAGCTGAGAAGGTTGGACATGAATTTTAACTCCTCTAAACTCTTACAGGATGTAGTAGCACTAAAACTCATGTATGCACAATAGTAGGAGATTTCTTGCTTTGTTGAAACACAAATTCGTTTCTACTCTTCCAAATATGTCAGACAAGCATAATAAACTCCTCACTCTTCTCCTTTGAATGTGCAACAAACACAATGGCTAATTCGCGCAATAATCAACACTCGAACAAGCCCAAAATGGTTGGGACTAACGTGTAATAAAACAGGTTGGGTTGAGTCACATCATGTTAACTCAGTGCAAATTTCGAGTTATCCATTGTGAATCGTTATCAAATTAGGGTTTTAGACATCTTATTCATGACCSAGACTCTCCGGGTTTGAGTTGACCCAACGGGTTCAAAGATTTATACTTGCGATGTTTTTTATGTTCTAAATATAATATTATAACTTTTGTTAAAAAAGTCTAAATTTNAGACTCTCCGGGTTTGAGTTGACCCAACGGGTTCAAAGATTTATACTTGCGATGTTTTTTATGTTCTAAATATAATATTATAACTTTTGTTAAAAAAGTCTAAATTTRTATCCCAAATAACAAAAAATTAATAAAATAATGTCTTTTTGAATCATTTTCAACATAAAACTATCAAAATAATAATTTAGAAATTTGATAGTAACGGTTTTTTTTTGTATAAAGTTATAAAAACGAACTGTTAGGGAATTTGAGTACGAGTATATGAGACGACCAACTTTTAGTGATGTGCAACTATACCTTCGAGATGGTGAAAGATGTGGGTTTTTAGGCATGATGGGAAGTATCGATCGATTGCATGCATTGAGAATGAAAGAATTATCCTCGTGCATGGAAATGTATGTATTAAGGAAGGAATAAAACTGCAACAATGATAGTAGAATTTGTTGCTTTTGGTGACTTGTGAATATGACATGTCACTATAAGAAAATTGTTGATTAGCTACATGACATTTCCATAGCTAAATCAAGAATATTTGTAGCTAAATACGTTTAGCTACGGAAATTGCTACAAGGCACAATCTATAGCAAAAATTTAGTGTGGCTAAATTTTTAGCTACAAAATTTTATCAATCGTACCTAATTTGCTACGGAACGAACTTGTAACTAAATAATGTCCGTAGTTGATAGTTGCTACGGAAAATGAGAATTTCATGGCTAAATTTAGCTATGATATAAAATAATCATTAGCTAAAATTAGCTGTGATAATTGATAATCCAAAGTTTTTTATACGAATAATACCTTGTAAAATTGGATATCAACAACTGCACTTGCCGCTTAAGTTTAAACATATAAATAGAGAAACATAGTCATACATAAATCATACATGTTGAGTTCCCTAGTGTTTTGAGTGATGACAAACAGTTGCAAGAACAAGTACATTGGTCGAATGAAAACAGCTGGTCTGAACAGCTGAGAAAACTGTTCTTGGTCACTTGAAAGAAAGTGACATGTATGCYAACAAGTTATATGTTCAAATTTTTCTATGTGTTTAGCATACAGGTTTTTCCAACTTTCTGAGCAAGAAGGTCCTTCGAGYTGATCTCGTAAACATTCCAAGTTGAAAAGAAGATAAAGGGCAAGCTTTGAAGATGTTGAAGAATATGAAGATTAGTACTAGGTGTAGACTAGATCTTTATATTGTATAAATGCATAAGTGTGATTGATTGCTTGTATTATTGATGGACAGATTATGTGACTTCTCTTGTAGAGTTGAAGACAACTAGACCAGTTGGTTAGTTGGCTTCAACACTACCAGTTGGAAGAACAGTTTTACTGTTCTTACAACTCTGATCACCTTGTCGAGCAAGTAAACGTTTTTGAAGATTTTCCTAAAAAGAATTTTGGAAACTTCAAGGTGATCTAGTAAGAGTATTTACTTAGGAATATTGTGTAAATGATTTTAGTCGAGTTAAGTTAACTAGATATTATTTTATCTTGGATAAAATAATATCTTGTAAACTTTCCTAAAATATGTGTGGATCTTTGGAAACAAATATCTCACATATATTAGGGTTCGACAGTGATCAATTACATGGCTCTTGCCTATAAATATTTATAAGTATGCACTCTTACAAGTGAGATTCTCTCCGAGCTTAAAAGAGTTATATATTTCGAGAGAAAAGTCCTTAGTCTACATCAAGCAAGCATAGATCATACGAGTGCATATATTGAGCTTTAACTTACTCTTTGAAGGTTATGTAATACTCAAGAGAGGGGGGGGGGGGGGGGGGGTGAATTGAGTATGGTTGACTATAGCCAATTTTTCTTTTTGCTTTCGACCTTATAATGAGGAACCAGTTGGGCTGGTTCCTATACGCAGCGGAATATAAATAAAGCAATAAAGAACACACAGTATTTAACGAGGTTCACCCAACTCTGGGCTACGTCCTCCTACCCTAAGTTCTTTTATTAATCAACTCTGTAAAACAAAGAACTCGCTCACTCTACTGTTTCCCTACTCCGGGAACCAGCACACCCCACACTCAACTCTGAATGTGCACTCAACTCACACTCGTAAGTCCAACTTTGTGTTTGAACTCACAAACACTCTCCAGGCCTTCAACCCCTCTGTTGAATGCCTTTACAAGAACAATCTTTCTCTCTTATGAACTACTTCTTCAAAAGCTAAGTAAGAGAATGTTTTAAGCTCGACTTATGCTCGTGTATGACTCAATAGTAATGGACTTGTGCTTTCTGTGTTTTTCTCTCAAAGTATTTTTCTCTTTTTAATCCGTGGAGAGAGTTATGGAATGTGGAAGTATAGATGTATATTTATATGTATATTGACTTAAACCCTAGTTTCCATAAATCTATTCTTGACAAACAAGGCAAGATTAGTTTTATGGAAAGTATTTATCTTGTTCGTCTTTATCCTAAGATTTTAATCGAACAAGATATATACTCCAAGTTTTAAGGCAATATACACATATTCATCTATATTTCCAGCTGCAATTATTTTTTCAAAATATCCTTTAAAATATTTTAGAAAAACCCTTTTTCAAAACCGCAGCCAACATTCCATTCAGGAACATAACTGGTTCCCCAGCTTGGTTCCTTGAGTGTGTTATGAATTCTGTTCCAAGCTTTGTACCAGAATTCATAACATACTCAAAAACACTTAAGACACTTAGTTCATTACCATTCAATCATATTACAGAGCATATTACATGAATATCCTTAAATTAAACTCTAAATTACAATTCTTCGAATCTTCATGTAATCTTCAAGAACTTGAATCTTCTTTCAACTACTTCAATCTTTGAACACAGTTTCTTTCTTCGAATGTCTTCGAAAGGATTCACACTTCAAGTCTTGGAATCGATCTATTACTGCACATATAACAATGTTAACATGCAACAAAAGATATATGACTGTTTTTCAGCATAACAGTCAAGGAAACAGCTCGTACTGGTTCTGTACCAGTAAATGAGCTTTTCATACAATCAGCTGTTCCCTGTATCAAACAAGTTAGTTCCAAAGCATTCACATTAAATATTAACTTGTTTAAGGAAACAAGTTGTAGACACCCAAATGTGTCTCCCCAAATGAGTAATCGATGATGAAACATACCACGTTTCGTGATCGATTCGATTCCGAAAAGACGCAGCTGAACTCGTAGAAATTTCAAAATATGTGAATTCACACTCGAAATCATGAGGCAAAGGTCAATCAAGAGGCCAAAAGAATTTTCTTTAATCATTTTCTATTTTTCGGAATTTTCTGTTAACTGTAAGATTTTTTAAAATAATTTATATTGGTGATCTCCATAATTTCCACTTTTCATTGCATTCTTCTCATTTTTCTGAGTTCGCCAGTATTTTTAGATTATTTTTCCGATTTTTCTACAATTTTCTATGAATTTTGCAATATTTACAATATCAAAATACGTGGGAATACGCAGAAAATACGGAAAATACCAAAAAAATACACGGAACGTTCCGGAATCCTCTAGAACTCCCTAGAATCGTATTTCTTGGAGGAGGGGATGTCTAGATTCATCCGTAATCTTGCAGAATAAGAAAAATCTTCGAAATAAGGCAAAGATCGCTGAACGTATATAGCTCAAAGGAGCGTATATACGCTCACCCATGAATTTTCATTGAAAGTGGTCTCCCTAAGAGTTTCTGGGAGGAAGCACTAAGTACAGCATGTTATATCCTAAACAGAGCATTGCTTCGTCCCACTCTGAAGAAGACACCTTATGAACTCCTAAGGGGTAGAAAACCCAATATTGCACACTTGAGAATCTTTGGATGTAAGTGTTATGCGCATAATAATGGGAAGGAACAGTTGGATAAGTTCGACCCTAGGAGTGATGAGGGAGTCTTCCTTGGATACTCCACACAGAGTAAGGCATACAGGGTCTTTAACAAAAGGACCTTGTGTATTGAGGAGAGCGTCCATGTAATTTTTGATGAATATAACATGTTCTCTGAGATTCCACAGGTTACTGAAGATGACTCCATAGGATTATTGGAGTTTACTGGAGAATAGTTCACTGGTCCAGATACTGATCAGGTAAGGGAACCAGACTCACCTACTGGTCTAGCACCAAATGGTGATGGAGAGTCTGGTAATGCAATTGTGGAAGATACTGAAGAAGACAATCCACAGGAGAACAATGAACAGGTAAGTAACTCAGGGGGAACTATCAACAACTCAATTGACCCCACTGAGAATCAGGTAAGTGAACAGGAGCAGAACACTGAGCAAACTGGTCCCCCACAAAACTCACAGGGTGCATCAAGTGAGGGGGAAAGTTTGCCTAGTGGTAATACCAGAGAGAATGCACAAATGATTACTGGTTTTAAAAGTTACAAATATCAGTCTTCTCATCCCACATAACAAATTTTGAGTGACATTAATAAGGGGATTCAAACTAGAAGATCTGTTTATCAAAACTTCTGTGCATTCTATTCATTTTTGTCTAGTATAGAACCTACGGACTATAAAACGGCACTGTCTGATCCTGACTGGGTCTTGGCTATGCAAGATGAGCTGAACCAGTTCCAGAGGAACAGTGTTTGGCATCTTGAGCCTAGACCAGAAGGCAGAATAGTTATTGGTACTCGATGGGTCTTCAGAAACAAATTGGATGACCTAGGTACAATAGTCCGAAATAAAGCTAGGCTTTTGGTGCAAGGTTATAATCAGCAGGAAGGGATTGATTATGATGAAACCTTTGCACCTGTTGCAAGACTTGAAGCCATAAGAATATTAATTGCTTTTGCTGCTCACATAAATTTCAAACTGTTTCAGATGGATGTCAAGACAGCCTTTTTGAATGGCTACTTAAAAGAGGAGGTATATGTTGAGCAGCCTCCAGGCTTTGAGGATGCACTGTTCCTTAACCATGTGTATAAGTTGGACAAGGCACTGTATGGTCTTAAACAAGCTCCTAGAACTTGGTATGAAAGATTGTCTAATTTTCTGATGGAAAATGGTTACAAAAGGGGAACAGTGGACAAGACCGTGTTCATCAAAACAAGGGGCTCTGATTTACTAGTTGTACAGATTTATGTAGATGATATTTTGTTTGGTGCAACTAATCAGATGCTATGTAATGAGTTTGCTGATCTTATGCAGAGTGAATTCGAGATGAGCATGATGGGAGAACTAGGGTTCTTCCTTAGGCTACAGATCAAGCAAACAGATGATGAGATCATGATCCATCAGCAGAAGTACTTGAAGGAATTACTTAAGAAGTATGGTATGCAGAACAGTAAGGCATACGATACACCTGTTCCTACTTCATCCAAACTGGATGCAAATGAAGGGGGAACAGCCGTTGATGCCACACTGTTCAGAGGTATGATAGGATCTCTTCTGTACCTTACAGCTAGCAGGCCTGACATCATGTTCTCTGTAGGGTTGTGTGCTCGATTTCAGAGCAACCCCAAGGAGTCACACTTGAAGGCTGTAAGGAGGATTCTCAGGTACTTAGTAGGAACAGATGATTTGTGTCTGTGGTACCCCATAGGTAGTACAGTTGAACTGGTCGGGTACACAGATGCAGACTATGCAGGATATCTTGTTGATCGGAAAAGCACATCAGGTATGACACACTTCTTGGGATTATGTTTGATCTCTTGGGGTTCAAAGAAACAAAACACAGTTGCTTTGTCCACAGCAGAAGCTGAATACATAGCTGCTGCAGCTTGCTGTTCTCAACTGTTGTGGATAAAGAGTCAGTTAAGAGACTTTGGTGTATTATTAGATTGTGTTCCAATACTTTGTGATAATGCAAGTGCTATTAACATTTCTAAGAATCCTATGCAGCACTCCAAGACCAAGCACATCGAGATCAGATACCACTTCCTTAGGGATAATGTGGAGAAAGGTAATGTGGAGTTGCTATTTTGTAAGAGTGAGGATCAGCTTGCTGATATCTTCACTAAACCACTATGTAGAGAGTCTTTTTGTAAGTTAAGAGTCTTGTTAGGTTTAGTTAGACTTAGGTAGAAAGGCTTCTTTTTCGTTTTCCCTTAATGATAGGCTAGATTAGTACTCTTAGATGTATACAGTGCACATAATTTTGTTGATTCCATTCATATCATATTGAAACATGAGCAGGTGAAGTGAACTAAGTTGCCCAGAACAGGTAAACTATTTGGGGTAATGGAATAGTACAGGAGAACAGCAGATGTCCACATATATGTTCTTGCCAAATACTCAAGGTTTTTGGAAAGAATTAATCGAATGTCCCAACTGCTGCCAGTTGTGATATTTGTACAGTTCAAATTCGAATTTTTTGGCAAAACTCGAGGTAATGGAAACTTTTCATAACCGTTGCCATGACGTCATGTGGTAAGTTAAGTTCATTTATGGGAAGTTATTTCCCTCTCTCTTCCACTCCTATTACTTAACTGTCAAGCACTTCACTTCTTTAAATGCTCACTTGATCATCACTACATATATCCGTTCACATTGCTTCCCCTCTTACTTTATTTTTCCTCTCTGATCATCATTCTCTTCAAAACTCTCGAAGTCTCTCTGTTTCTCTCTCTTGAGTTCATCATCTCAGTTTTCGTGCATTGTTGATCGGAAAGCTTTTGAACAATGGGGAAGAAAGCTGGTACAGGAAAAACTGGAAAAGGGAAGAAAGGTTCAACTGCTAAGTCGGAGGTTGTGATTCCAACGGAGCATTCAGACAACACCCTTAACACCTCTATTGCAGTGGCCTCTGCTCCATTACCACTCGTAACACCACCAGAGCAGTGGTACTCTGATTCCACTACTCAAACCCCCATGCAACCTCCATCACAAAAAATTCAACCCACAATTCCACCTTTACCTCCACAAAATCAACCCACTCCACCACCACCACAAAACATACCACCACCACCACAAAACATCTCACCACCACCACTGAAAGCCCAACCAATTTCTTCAAACCCTAACCCTAATCCGACTGAACCCAATGCTACACCCTCTGATCAAAACCCTAGTCAGTAATCAAACCCTGATTTGGTTGAGATCATTGAGGGGGAACAAGGGTCAGCTGCTAAGGACCTAGCTGAGGTTCTTGAAACCGAATTTCTTAAGCCTTCAGCCAAGCTTGATGAGGAGAAGGATGAGGATGATGTGGTAGTGACTGGTGAAGGGTCTCAGATGGCTCCAATTTCGAAGGTGGTAGTTGGGAGAGCAACCAGAGCATCTGGTTTGAAAATCAAGGAGAAGTAGAACATGATGAAGCAGGAACAGTCTACTGGTACCCCCAAGGGAACCAAGAGGAAGGCACCTGTTCCCCGTTCTGCTAAAGGTAAACCAGTTACTTCTCTTTCTACTGTTCAGTCTTCCAAGAAGAATGTTATGTCTGGTTGTGGTTGTTGTAGACACCTAAATGTGTCTCCCCAAATGAGTAACCGATGATGAAACATATCACGTTTCGTGATCGATTTGTTTCTAAAAGACGCATTTGAACTCGTGAAAAGCTCGAAATATGTGAAGTCAAGCTCAAAATCATGTGCCGAAGGTCAAATAAGAGGCAAAAAGTATCTTCTTTTATTTCTTTAATTTATTTTCTATTTTTTAGAATTTTCTATTTGGTTTTAGGATTTTTCAAATAAATTATATTGGTGATTTTCATGATTTTCACTTTTCATTGCATTCTTCTTATTTTTCTGAGCTCACCAGTATTTTTAGATTATTTTTCCGATTTTTCTACAATTTTCTATGAATTTTACAATATTTACAAAGATCAAAATACGCAAGAAATACATAGAAAAATCAGAAAATACTTTAAAAATACCCAAAAAATACTTGGAATGTTCTAGAACCCTCTAGAATCATATTAGAGGTGTCTAGGTTCATGCAAAATCCAAAGAGAATCGGAAAATCTCCGAGAATACGTGAGAAAATATTGAGAATACGTGAGCGTATATACGCTCCATTGAGCGTATATACGCTCCTTGGATCGTATATGCTCAGATAAAAAAAAGATTCGAATTTTCAAGCGTATATACGCCCAACTGAGCGTATATACGCTCCTCTGAGCGTATATACGCTCAGCCGAGCGTTTATACGCTCGTTTTTGGTTTTTTGCGTCTATAAATACCCTCTTACGCCTCATTTTCGGGGACACGGCATACGTTGCTAGGCTTTGAATACTCTCTTGCTCTCTCACTCATACTCTCTCATCACTAAAACACAAAATACGAGTTCCAATACGTCTTTTTAAATCAAATCAACGAGCGAAATCAAGGTATACCTCTGAGGTTACTCACCCAAAACCTCATTTTCGCTTCTTTCTAATTTGATTAACAATTATTACGAGTTTTAATTCGATTAACAAGATGTAGAAACTCACTCGTTATTCGCTTCTTGTAAATATGTAGGAGTTTCATCACTTTTTATTGTTTTCAATAGTTTTCATCTTTATTATTATTGTCGCTTGTCATTACTAACGTCTTCTTTGCATTTTGTATAGCAAGCTTTAACGAGGCGCTTTCTTCATCAATACTAATATGTTTGTTTGATTTGTTTAGCGGATCGATCAAAGGCGCTATCATTATATTTATTATTTTTCTAACAATTTGTTTGTTTGCAGCGACAAGGTAAGGATGATGTATATTTGTATATGCATATTGTATATATGTTTTGTATTGCATTTCGTTTGTTTTGTTAAATAAGACCGGAAATTATGTGAATCACTTTAAAGTCAGATTAATCATGGACAACCGGCTTTTAGGCACCTTTTTAATTTGACTAATATCAAGTGATCACAATTTCTAGGCTAGGTAGTTGTTTGTGCATAATAGAAACCCACTGTTGTAGTAACTTTTAGGGCTAGTGCGCTAATAAGGTTTTGAATATGTAAGTTGTCGTGCATCCAATAATCGCGCTTAATGGAATTACAATGAGACCGAGTAGAGGCCGCTACATGCGGGCGGATTGGGTCAAAGATTCAATCCGTACCATGTCCCCGAACCCACGAACTGGTTACTGGATCGGAACGTGGGGCCATTGTTTTGGCACCAACGTTTCGGGCGTCCGTGATTAACCTTTATAGGCACGGTGGCGATCCCCTTACTCGACAACACTCCCCCAACGCACTCACGTGCGGGTTCTGTGGCTCAAGCCCACAAACACACACATCGATGTAGGCCCAAGCAAGCCCCCCTGCGGGGTTGGCCCACGGTCTACAATTTGGCGACTTCACTGGGGATAATCACCGTTAGGTGAAGTGGACAGACTTGAAAGTCTCGTAATTCCATCATCACGATTATTGGATTTTTGCATTTTGCATGTGACCCTCCGCATAGGGTCACGCCTTAGGCTCCTTGGTCTCAATATGGGCATGTTCTATGCTCGAGACCACCTTAAGGGGGGATACTACCTTGGTTGCATGTGGTTAATGGATCGCATGGCTAAGGCAAGTCCTATCCCACCCATGCCGTGTGTGCACGTGTTACGGGATGCATGCACATAAGGGGTAACTCGGCCATACATCACTTACCGTGAAAGTGGTGAAATTGGACCCAGCTCTACTCTTAGGCGTGACACCTTCTTTGACTGACCCGGCCTAATTGACTTGTCATCATGTGTCATGTATATATGTGCGTTGTATGGGCCCTAGCCATTGTATAGTTCTTGACCTTAACACATGTTCATAATCACATTCACGTAGTCCATGGTCATCTTTTAGCTCACATCATGCATTTCATAGCCCATAGTGACTTTAGTTGACCTCTACCTTAGTCTGTCCTTCAAACTTTCGACCTTAGTCCACACAGACTTTGACCCTAGGTCTTGACCCTTGACCATTAGAGTAGGCATAGACTCTGACCTTAGGTCTTGACCCTTGACCACTAGGGTAGGCACAGACTTTGACCTAAGACTTTGACCTTGACCGTACTCACATAGGATTGACCTTTGGCCAAACTTAGACTCGACCCTTAGCACATCTAGGCATGACCCTAACCACTTAGGACATGTGCATGTCATAAATTCGTATGTCATTTGGTGCCCTTTCCAAAAAAAAAAAAACAAAAAAAAAAAAAAAAAAAAAAAAAAAAAAAAAAACGAAAGGGCACCTTGCATTCATTCTAGGAAAGATGACCATGGAATTAGGACATGCATTTGCACCTGCATCCATATGTTCAATAATGACCAAGGGAGTTCACTAAGGGTTTATTTCTTTTTGAAACAGGGTGAAGTCGTCTCCATAGCCCTTGCTCGGACCTGAAGAGTTTGAGCCCTAAGCCCAACCTAACCTTCCTCCAACCTTCACTACCCATTAGCCTTAACACCACAAAATGGCCTCCGAACAAGAAAAGATCCAAAAGCTTGTCGAGCAAGTTCAAGAGCTTGAAGCTAAGATCAAGGAGTTGACCTCGAGCACTTCCTTGGACAAGCTGTTTGAAAAGGCGATCCAAAAAGCCATCGACCCCACCTTTTACCAAGACCAAACTGCCAAAGGATTTCTCAGCCGAAGACATACCCAAGTTCAAGCCGACTGATGACCCTCGATTCCATATAAAGGGATTTAAGACCACCATGGCACTTAAAGGGATTGACTCTGCCTTGTTTCCAATGGTCTTTCCCCTTTCCTTGGAACCGATATGTCAGAAGTGGTTCTTTTCACTTCCTGAGAAAGAAATAGCTACTTGGGAAGACATCATCCACGCATTCATGGCAAGATACAAGGGTAACATTCAGACCCAAACATCCTTCCGAGAGCTTGAAATCCTTAACCAGGGAAGAACGAGGGGTTCACTACCTATCTGACTAGATGGAGAGGAGTTGCTGCCACCCTAGTCTCCGCTCCAACTGAAGAAGAGATGGTCAAGACCTTCATTTCTGGCCTCCAGCCGGAATACAAAGATCATCTCAAGTATCGAGGCCTTACCACATTCGCAAAGGTCTACGACATTGGAGTGGACATAGAGGATGATCTTCTTCGATTTGCATGAGTCAGTTAGGGTATTAGCTTTAGAGTCGAGTCGGAGAGTCCCTTTCCCTAGACTGTGTATCATTTCTTTTTCTCCATTTCGGGTCTATGTCATTAGGTTTAGATTCTGCAATTAGCCTCTATGTAATAAATTCATTTGGTATTAATAAAACCTTTTTTTTTATTATCTCTCTAGCCTCCATATAATTTGTGCTTCTAATTTTAATGGAATCAAACAAACTGATGACCTCACACTTAAATGGACATTGCCCAGAGAGGCCTTTTTTCATAGCTCCACAAAATAACCTATCCCCTCCTTTCCTTCATCACATCAAATCAAAATCCCTTGCAACCCTTTGAGCCATAAACACTATCATTCAGCCTATCTTTCTTTCATCACCCACATCTGCCTAACCCTTTGGATCAAACGGTGCGTGCAAAAGAAAAGAGAAGAATAAAATGGGCAAAAAAGGAAAAAAGCAAAAAAAAAAAAAACCAAAGTTCAATGCCAGTTATACAAAAGTCATCAAAAATGCAAATCAATGTCAAAATCAAAGTTCAAAGCCCAATTCAAATAAAAAGTCAAAAAAAGCACACTGCGCACCGTGGGTCACTCCATGACCTTCGAGCCTTTTTCAACCCTCAAACCACAACCACACATTACAACCACAAAAGCCCTCTCGCACGAGGCATTGTCCAAATCACCAACAAGAACTACGATGGTCTGATTCCGAAAGGATACGTAGGAAGCCTCTTCTCGAGGTCCGACCCAATAACTTAATAACGTTCAGAGGTCCACTCTCCCGGTTGGTTTGATTCTCTTAAGGCTAGAAGCACAAATTCCTAGTGTAGCACCCAACATAGACTCGAGCTTGAACCAACATCATGTAGCCAACCACATCAATTCCCCGTTTACTTACCCTTAGTCACAAATTTTAGCTTTGTCTTTTCTTGAACCTTTAGCCTATTCTTTCATACACCTTAAGGGGCTCTCCTCAACTCTTCCTTAGGCTATCACTCTGTAGCAATCATCGTGCATCCTCCTCAAAGCATCGCATTGCAGCATTTTCTCCATGTTCTCTCCTCATGCGACATTCAGCTCAAGTCACCGATTTGGGCAAATCAAAATCACATCCCAGTACCTCATCCCTTACCATTACCGCCACAAAAAGCTGAGCCAAGACCCATGACTCCACAAAATTCATCAACCATTGCCTCAGCCTCGATCAAGCTGGGGGCTCACTCAATACACCAACCATCAACACCACAAATTAAGCCATTCCCATACACCCAAACCCCATGGGTTGGGGGCTCACTTGCAATCACAAGCATCGCCTTTGCTCGAATGGGGGCTTGAGACGGCTCCATCCCGCAATCCAAAAGCATCTTACCATTAGTCAATTTCCTTGGTCATTTCATGCATTAGATCCAAAGACAAACATGCATTACACATGTAGTCATGGTAAGCACTTCATAAGCATCGTCATGCGTTGAGCATACAAACATCATCATGCATATGCATCCTACACATTACACATTGAATTTTGCACATTGCACCACCTCTACACGAGGCTAGGGCCCATCTTACATACAGTTGCCTACCCATGCCTATACGGCATTCGTCGCTATACGCGATTGTTGCTATACGCAACAGCTCCTTTGCACACTTCGGGTTTTGGAATTTGCTCCCACACCAGAAATTCCACATACACATTCTTTCGGGTTTTGGAATCTTCTCACGCGCCAAAAGTTCCACATATGCACACTTCGGGTTTTGGAATTTGCTCCCGCACCAGAAATTCCACAGACACACTCTTTCGGGTTTTGGAATTTGCTCCCGCACCAAAAATTCCACAGACACACTCTTTCGGGTTTTGGAATCTTCTCCCGCACTAGAAATTCCGCACACACACTTCGGGTTTTGGAATTTTCTCCCGCACCAGAAATTCCGCATACGCACAAGCACTCGGGACACACTTCGGGTTTTGGAATCTTCTCCCGCACCAGAAATTCCGCATGCACACTTTCGGGTTTTGGAATCTTCTCCCGCACCAGAAGTTCCGCAGACACACAAGCACTCGGGTTTTGGAATTTTCTCCCGCACCAGAAATTCCGCATACACATCTTTTCGGGTTTTGGAATCTTCTCCCGCACCAGAAGTTCCGTAGACACACATTCTCTCGGGTTTTGGAATCTTCTCCCGCGCCAAAAGTTCCACAGACGCACATTCTTCCGAGTTTTGGAGTTTGCTCCCGCAACAAAAACTCCCAAGCAAGCAAATCTGACCGCACGGGACACGGCTACAGGTAAAACTAACCTTTGTTTTGCAGGTACCGGCGAAAAGGGTAACTCAGGGTCGCAGAACGTCTTGAGTTGCTCTCCGTCCCGAATCGAATACTTTGACTTTCGTCTTACGAGACTTTCGTCTCTTCAGACTCAGCCAAAGTGGGGGCTTCTGTAGACACCTAAATGTGTCTCCCAAATGAGTAACCGATGATGAAACATATCACGTTTCGTGATCGATTTGTTTCTAAAAGACGCATTTGAACTCGTGAAAAGCTCGAAATATGTGAAGTCAAGCTCAAAATCATGTGCCGAAGGTCAAATAAGAGGCAAAAAGTATCTTCTTTTATTTCTTTAATTTATTTTCTATTTTTTAGAATTTTCTATTTGGTTTTAGGATTTTTCAAATAAATTATATTGGTGATTTTCATGATTTTCACTTTTCATTGCATTCTTCTTATTTTTCTGAGCTCACCAGTATTTTTAGATTATTTTTCCGATTTTTCTACAATTTTCTATGAATTTTACAATATTTACAAAGATCAAAATACGTAAGAAATACATAGAAAAATCGGAAAATACTTTAAAAATACCCAAAAAATACTTGGAATGTTCTAGAACCCTCTAGAATCATATTAGAGGTGTCTAGGTTCATGCAAAATCCAAAGAGAATCGGAAAATCTCCGAGAATACGTGAGAAAATATTGAGAATACGTGAGCGTATATACGCTCCATTGAGCGTATATACGCTCCTTGGATCGTATATGCTCAGATAAAAAAAAGATTCGAATTTTCAAGCGTATATACGCCCAACTGAGCGTATATACGCTCCTCTGAGCGTATATACGCTCCTCTGAGCGTATATACGCTCCTCTGAGCGTTTATACGCTCCTCTGAGCGTATATACACTCAAACGAGAGTATATACGCTCGTTTTGAGCGTATATATGCTCGTTTTTGGTTTTTTGAGCCTATAAATACCCTCTTACGCCTCATTTTCGGGGACACGGCATACGTTGCTAGGCTTTGAATACTCTCTTGCTCTCTCACTCATACTCTCTCATCACTAAAACACAAAATACGAGTTCCATTACATCTTTTTAAATCAAATCAACGAGCGAAATCAAGGTATACCTCTGAGGTTACTCACCCAAAACATCACTTTCGCTTCTTTCTAATTTGATTAACAATTATTACGAGTTTTAATTCGATTAACAAGATGTAGAAACTCACTCGTTATTCGCTTCTTATAAATATGTAGGAGTTTCATCACTTTTTATTGTTTTCAATAGTTTTCATCTTTATTATTATTGTCGCTTGTCATTACTAACGTCTTCTTTGCATTTTGTATAGCAAGCTTTAACGAGGTGCTTTCTTCATCAATACTAATATGTTTGTTTGATTTGTTTAGCGGATCGATCAAAGGCGCTATCATTATATTTATTATTTTTCTAACAATTTGTTTGTTTGCAGCGACAAGGTAAGGATGATGTATATTTGTATATGCATATTGTATATATGTTTTGTATTGCATTTTGTTTGTTTTGTTAAATAAGACCGGAAATTATGTGAATCACTTTAAAATCAGATTAATCATGGACAACCGGCTTTTAGGCACCTTTTTAATTTGACTAATATCAAGTGATCACAATTTCTAGGCTAGGTAGTTGTTTGTGCATAATAGAAACCCACTGTTGTAGTAACTTTTAGGGCTAGTGCGCTAATGAGGTTTTGAATATGTAAGTTGTCGTGCATCCAATAATCGCGCTTAATGGAATTACAATGAGACCGAGTAGAGGCCGCTACATGCGGGCGGATTGGGTCAAAGATTCAATCCGTACCATGTCCCCGAACCCACGAACTGGTTACTGGATCGGAACGTGGGGCCATTGTTTTGGCACCAACGTTTCGGGCGTCCGTGATTAACCTTTATAGGCACGGTGGCGATCCCCTTACTCGACAACACTCCCCCAACGCACTCACGTGCGGGTTCTGTGGCTCAAGCCCACAACACAACACACACATCGATGTAGGCCCAAGCCCCCCTGCGGGGTTGGCCCACGGTCTACAGTTGTGAACCTGGTTATTGGGAAATTCTTGCATTGCTTGAAGTAAAACAGATTTTACAGTATCAAGGTTGGTTGAGTTATATTCGTGCTGTGAAAAAGGCATATGTTGAACCTGTCAAAGAGTTTTATGAGAATTTTATTRAATATCCTGATGGTAGTTTGGTTAGTACTGTGCATGAAAAAGATGTGAAAGTGTATGTGGCTTCATTGACAAAGTTAATGAAAGTACCTAGGGATGGGTATTCTGGGTACAGTTTAGATGGTTGGCCTACTGTTTCTGGTGTAGGTCAAGATGAAATAATGAAATTCTTGTTTGGGAAAATAATTAGGACTAGGGAAGGGTTTAAGTCAACTAGTCTGAAGGAACCTGTTATGAGGGTTTTGCATTCTATCTGCAGTAAGGTGTTGATTCCGAAGTCACATGGTAGGGGTTCAGTTAGAATTATGGACATGGTCTTAATGTACCTCATGCTAAAGAATGTCAAGATAAACCTGCTTGCTCTAATGATTGAACATATGATGACATGTAAAACCTTACCCTCTCACTCTCTAGCCTATGGATCCCTTATCTCTGGGTTTCTCATGAATGAAGGACTGTCTTTGGATGGAGACACTATCCCGGCTCAGAAATTTTCCATGAAAATTCTGCGTCAGAAGGGATTAGATATTCATGAGGACAAGCTGTGCTTTGCCGGTCATACTCCGGTGAAGAAAACTCCTGCCCCTGCAACCAAGAAGKGAAAGGTGGAGGAGACTAGTATAACTACTGATCTCACCCCACTACTGTCTAAAATAGAGAAGCAGGATGCGACACTATCTCAATTGGTGTCTTTAGTGCATGGCTTGACCACATCCTTCACCGAGAGACACGGGAGTTTAAAGGATAAGTTGAATGAGACTCGAAGTTGGATTGCTAGGATGCAGGCTGAGGGAACAGCACGACAGGTAGTTATTYGTACTMGTTAGAAGGTTGAGACCACTCCAACTGTTCAAGCTACTGTTGCTGCCACTGCTGGACATACATCTACTGCTGCTACTGGTCAGGGTTCTATTGCTAAGGGACCAGTTGAGAAGCAGTCTGAGGATGATGAGGAAATCGACCTTGAGGAATCCGCCAACTCCTCTGCTGATGGAAGCCAGGAGGAAGAAGAAGAGGATGATGCTGAGGATGAAGATGCTGATGCCGATGATCCTGATGCTTTTGAGGACGAGATGGAGGATGAAGAAGACGATGATGTTGAATGATGGTCTGTTCTAGCTTTCTGTTCCCCTCCCCCTATCTGTTGAACTGTTTTTGGTATCTGCTTTCCTAACCATTTTACAAGACATTTCTTTGATGTAATTTGGTTTCTGTTTAACTCTACWYAACTATTACTCTGCCTGTCTGCTTGTTTTTGGGATTGTGAATTGTGACCTTGACAGGCTTATGTAGATGTTTGATATGAATTGGTGGTTGATGCCACTGTTTGGTTGAAAACGATAATTTGTGTATGCTTTGCTATCTTTGAGCTACTTTTTAATGATGCCAACAGGGGGAAAATGGTCAGAAGTTCTAAAGCCTTAAGTCTAGCTGTAGATTGAGTATTAGAATAGTTTAATTAGTTTATTAAGTCTTAAAATAGTTTTAGTTTAATTAGTTTTCTTGCTTTTACAGGAAATAACCAAGTTAGTTGGTTGTTTCACTTAGAGTCGAAAAAAATCAAAAAAAATTTAAATATTTGAAAAAAGTCCAAAAATAGTCTCATCATGGTTGAGTCGTTGCTGTATATAACTTYTTGTTTGCAGGAACTTCTCACAGGGTTTGTCATCATCAAAAAGGGGGAATTTGTTGAGTTCCCTAGTGTTTTGAGTGATGACAAACAGTTGCAAGAACAGGTACTTTGGTCGAATGAATACAGCTGGTCTGAATAGCTGAGAAAATTGTTCTTGGTCACTTGAAAGAAAGTGACATGTATGCTAACAAGTTATATGTTCAAATTGTTCTATGTGTTTAGCATACAGGTTTTTCCAACTTTCTGAGCAAGAAGGTCCTTCGAGTTGATCTCGTAAAAATTCCAAGTTGAAAAGAAGATCAAGGGCAAGCTTTGAGATGTTGAAGAATATGAAGAT